>JAZKJV010006361.1:0-175841 GCA_037367405.1 Ottelia alismoides | reverse complement strand
TAATATTCTACTTAGGGCAGTCTAAGATGACATTGAACCTAGTCTCATGGTCTCAAGAATTAAGTCTAGCAGACCACCTGAAGCATCTTCCAGTTCCTATGATTAAGTGGATTAAGGTCCAACCAAGCTCCAATCTTCAGATTTTACTAGACTAGTTAATTATCAATATCAATTTCGAAAAATGCAAATGCTGTGTACACTGCGGAAAATATTTTTGTGATTCTATTTTCTGGGTTTGAATTTTTTATGGATTTTTGAAGAAGTTTTGCAAATTTTTATGCAGATTTTTGAAAAGATGTCGCAAATACTTTTAAAATTTTTAATTTTGCAAAATTTAGGGATTTTTGAAAACTAAAGAGTTAGAAATATGTGCAAATATTTACACAGGTGTGCATCTTGTTATATACAAGAATTTAGGTGAAGAATTTACACAAGGTAGTGACAGGTTTTATGTACAAGGTTTGTAAAAACATTTCTATAGTCCTCAAAATAATTTGTAAAGATTTTGATAAATATTTTGAAAACTTTATTGTGAAAGAATAATTTGACAAATAATTTATACAAACAATTACAAATTTGAAAATCATTTTGTAAAGATTTTCAAACAATATGCATAGATTTTTCAAGCAATTTTTTTTACCATTTTTCAAATCATTTACGAAGAGATTTTCAAAATATTTTATTTCAAACAAAATGAGAGAAGTTTTACAAACAAAATATTTTACAATGGTGAAAGCATTTTACAAAAAAAATCCTAATAATTTTCCAAAGATTTTTGAAAGAGATTTTCCACCCATTTTCAAACATTTTGCAGAACACTTTTAAACGATTTAGTAATCAATATATACAAAGAATTGAATATATGTGTATTGATTTTTTTAATTAGCCATATTACATGAAAATATGAAAGTATGAGTTATGGCTAAAGTATATACAATGTATATATGACCCTCTATACTTAGCTTGGGACATGTCTTCATGATCAGAGAAAAAGAGAAGACATAACTCGTACTGAGTATAGAAGAGCCTATACTATAACGACTAAAGAATGAATGGATAAGAAGTCGACTGTCCCCTTTTACTTAGGATCATTAAATCCTAAGTATATCAGACTGTATTCTACATGTAGGGAGGGTCGAGGGTGGGAATGAACTGATCACAACTCCTTCTGTCTCCCCCAATACTAAGGATAAGATATCCCTAAGTATAGATAGAAATATCAACAGGAGAGGAAGACAGTTGAGGGGACCAATAAAAAGAAACCGATAAAAAGAAAAAAGTACATTGGGAGAATGTACGCATCACTCCCCCTGTACTAAGGGTAAAATAGCCCTAAGCACATGCAACACAGAAGTGATGAAACAGAATGAAGAAAGAACACTCTACTGTCCACCTCCCTTATTCTTATGACGAAGTACGTCCTAAGCAAGGCAAGCATACAGAATGTAGTGCATGAGTGGAATGGTGGATGGAAGGAATAAATTGAAAGCACATATACAAAGTGGAGGCTATACAGATATCAAGAAGGTAGAAAGAATACCTTCTAGCGTAATCACTGAGGAATGGATCTAACAAGGTGCAAGTTGATATCAAGGTCATCATCTGATTCCAACCGATCAGGATCGACATGGTATAGATCCTCAGTAGTCCTAAAGCGAAAAAGCATGAACTGATCAACGGAAGTACTGTGGTCAGGTTCAGCCAAGGAAGTCTCTAGAATCTCAAATGAAAAAGGCATGAACTCATCTATCGAAGTAGTCAGGTCAAGTCTGGCATGTGAAGATTTCTCATCAGTCTACCTTCCGCACTAAGGTGTCTATGGTGTAAATGTTATCCGAGTCTGCACAGGAAGAGGGAAATCCAAGGTCTATGCTATCCGAGTCTTCCTCCCTGAAGTCAGGTCTTAGTCTCATCCATAATAAAGAAACCTCTCTAATATCAGCATACAGGTCATAGTCCTCGAGGTCGGCTGACACGGGTACACTCTCATCAGATGTGGGTCTCTGATCAGTGGTGGGTGCAGTGATCAAGACGCTCTCATTGCAAGAACGAAAGTGTATCCCTCTAGATCCATAATCAATAGTGTACACTTCTGTGCTCAGGTTAACAAATCAAAGATAAACAAAATTTAAAAACCAGGACTACTAATTCAATGTCGATTAAATTAAACTAGAAATAAAATTCATCTTGTCTTACGTGAGAGTAATCACCTCATTGCTTACAAGTACTTACCTCTAGACTAGAGTGGATGAGGATGCATCGTTAATGATAGAGTCCAAAGCCATGGACCTGTACCCTAAATCTCCAGTTCCAACCTTTTGGTGGATTTGGGAGCTACAAGTGCTCGCGTCCTACATTAGTCGAATTTCATTTGTGTAAGTCTATTAGATCCTTAAGGTGTAATATAACCCGACAACCCGAGCATATCATCCTTTGATTAAGGACTAATGGAAGCACCGCTGGGCATCAGGGAGACACATTGTGAGAACATACTCAAAGATTGTATTATCACCAATAAAATTGATAAGATTAATTGGCCAAACTCTTGTGACCTCACTTGTGAAATTGGTGAAAAGGGGGTTTTTGTAATTACATTTGTATTGTGTGAGTTCATATACCACACATTCAAATCCCCCTGGCAATATATCAATCATTTCTTGATTCTTTTTATTTCATGATCTTTCCGATCCAATTGACATTGAAGATGATCTTCGGGGAGAAGTTTGTTTGGGCTTTGTGATCTTTCATTGAACTCGTCATATATCATGTTTTCCAAGGTCCACAAAATTCTTTTTTCTGGACCTCCTTGGATTCCAAGATGATACTCTTCATGAATCAAACTTCACAAGTTCACACATTAGATGCAGTCAGATTCCGACCAATCCCTTTCTTTTTTTCTCTTCTCACTGAGGAAGACTATGCCTTGGTGGGATCGACTTGATTTCAACATCTTCATTGTGATATGCTTGCATCTTGTTTGAAAATATGTTGTTGTATATTTGACGGATTGGAAGAGAAGTAGGTGGTCCTGGTTCTACCTACCCTGACACTACATTTGCACACACTTCTCTTAGATATTGCTTCTTCTGTCAATCTATTACCGTTAGCCTATACAACAAGATAAATTTAGGAACTCTTAAGGATTCTCGAGCTCTACTCCAGTTTTTTGATAAATGCACTAAGAGGGCCAATGGTGAGGTTATAAATGTTATATTATCGATTGTAGGGCATGAGTACTTGATGGACTTTACAATCCTTGATATGGAATTCCTCAATCATTGGAGAGAGTCCCGGATCATTTTAGGTGACCTTTTTCTTAGGATTGTTGGAGCTTCATTTGATAATCATTCTGGGAAGATGAAGTTTCCATTCTCTTGGAGGAGAAGTGGAACTTGAGATGCAATAAAACATGTTGGTAGAGACCTTACTTAGAAGCAAGCACATATCATCTTCTTCTGAGGTTGAGTGCAGAATGATAGACATAGTTGGGCCATGACGACAAATCCCAGTAGTTCTAGGTGATACCCTCTCATTTAGATAGGATCATGTACATGATGGAGTTTTCCAGATGTTGCAAGAGTTTTTGATGGATGCATCCCACTATTCCTTTGATGACACAGGGGTCATTCTTGTCCCATCTTTTCCTTTTCTCATGGAACACTTAAAGGTTGAGGATTATGAGTCAGACATGACTTTGGCTGATCTATTGAGGGTCTTCAGCGATCCGACTCATGACATAACACAATTGGTGACTAGCATAGCACAGTCAGAACCACCTTTCATACAACACGAAACCATAGTCATAAATGGTTAAGCTCGACTCGTTGGATGATTCATCATTACCATAGCTTAAATCATTTTCCCTTACACTAAAATATGCCTTACTTGAGAGACCTAAAAAGAGATATACTATCATTGTTAACTCACAATTTATTGAATGAGTCTAGTTTGCTTAAGATTTTAGGATAGAACCTCAAGGAAATAATCTGGAGAGTGTCAGATCTTGTTGGGATTAACCCTGATCTCCTTTCACACCATATTTATCTAGAGGACAGTGCTAGACCTTCTCGTGAAATTTAGTGAAGATTGAATCCAAATATAAGGGAAGTTGTAAAGAAAGAAATTAAGAAATGGAATAGAGTCATGTTTTTTATCCACCTCTGACTCCGATGGTCCCCTTAGATGTGGTTCTTAAGAAGTCGGGCATTTAGATGGTCACCGATGAGGAGGGAGAAGAGATTGTGACACGAGTACCCACATTACGACATGTTTGTGTCGATTACAGACGGTTGTCGATTACAAATGCCTGAATGCTACGACAAAAAAGATCACTTTCCTTTTCCTTTTATTGATCAGATTTTTGAGAGATTAACATAGAAAGAGTTCTTCTATTTTCTTGACAGGTACTCGGGATACAAATCAAGTGGCCATTGCTTCCGAGGATCAGGAAAAGACCACCTTCACTTATCCATTCAACACATATGCATTCAAGTGTATGCCTTTTAGGCTATGTAATATCCTAGGAACTTTTCAATGATGCATGATTGTTGTGTTCGTCGAGATGGTGATTGATTTCCTGGAAGTGTTTATGAATGATTTCTCAGTCCATGATGATTCTTTCGATGTATGTCTTTTGCATTTGGACTGAGTACTTCAGAGACGTAGGGAGATTAATCTAGTGATCTCATGGGAGAGAAGCCATTTTATGGTACATAAGGGTATCGTGTTGGGGCATGCCATCTCCAAGAGAGGAATGGAGGTTCACTCTGCAAAGGTGGATGTGATAAAGAAACTTAAGCCACCAACCCGCATAAAGTCAGTGCATTCATTTATAGAGTGTGTTGGATTTTAAAGGAGATTTATCCGTGATTTTTCAAAGATTACCCGACCATTGACTGAGCTATTAGGAAAAGATACTGAGTTTATTGCAGATCACAGGTTTCTGGTGGCCTTTGAGATCTTAAAAGAAAGTTCATATATTCTCCTATTCTACAAGCTCTTGAATGGTCTCTGCCCTTTGAGATCATGACTGATGCTTCAGATTTTGCAATATGAGGTGTGTTAGGATAGGGGAGAGATGGATTCTGTTCACAGTACATTATTCAGTAAAGTTTTAGTTCCTGCATAGAAACAAATATAAAGTGAGTGAAAAGGAAATGCTCCCAGTAGTGTGGGCTTTAAAAGAAAAATCAGATCATATCTTTTTGGGATTGAAGGTGATTATTTTTATAGATTATTCAACAGTTAGACATTTAATGGGAAATAAGGTTGCAAAGGCGTGTCTTCTTATGTGGATTTTATTACACTAGGAATCTGATTTAGAGATTAAAGATAAACCTAGAGTCAAGAATACTGTGGCTAATCATTTATCCTGACTTGGGCTAAAGGATTCCCCTATTCTGAGCCTATTCATGTACCATTCTCAAACGAGTCAATTTGTGTTATTGACTCTCTCCCATGGTATGCCAACATGATGAACTTTTTTATAGCCATGAAAGTTCCCCAAGTTTATACTAGGAGCATCATTGACCTATTGAAGTCGGATTGAGGAAGTACCATTTAAGGGATCTGCTCCTTTTCTTTAAGGGGTTGGATTGTATTTCGAGAAGATGTATTCCTCATGATGAATACCAGAGTCTCCTCACTCACTGGCATACTCTGGAGGTGGCGCGACACCACTTTGGAAAAAGAACCGTTCATAAAGTGCTCCAACGTGGATTCCACTGGTTCGACGTTGTTTCGAGATGTGTATAATTTTGTTAGGTCGTGCATTATTTGTCAGCAAATGGGATGGACTAATGGGTCGAGATATGTTATTCCCATGAAACCTATGATATTATATGATATTTTTGATGCATGGAGAATTGATTTAATGGGACCTTTCCTAAACAATCATGGGTATGAGCACATTCTGTTAGCGGTTGATTATTTGTCAAGATGGGGTGGAGAATATCCCAATTCAAACCTTGGACAACAAGACTATCTATACGTTTGTAAAGATCATATCATTCCTAGGTTTGTGGTTCCTAAGGTTATTATTCGGGGTAGCCACTTTGTGAATCGTGATACGAAGATCTTGATTAAGGACTATGGGATTGATCATCGAGTTACTAGTCCTTATCATCCACAATTGAACGGCATGACAAAAGTATCTAATGAGGAAGTTAAGAGCATACTTCAGAAGCTAGTTCATCTTGATATGATGATTTGGTCCCAACTCTTGGACCAATTTATATGGGCCTACATGATGTCCTACATGAGTCTGCTCAGTACTTCTCCCTTTTCGAATGATCTATAGCAAGTGATGCCATTTGCTCGTTGAGTTAGTGCATAAATCTGACTGGACAATAAGGAAAATAAACTTGAATAGTCACTTAGGCAAGAAGAGTAAGAGTAGAGATAGATCTGAATGAGCTCATTGAGATCAAAACAGAGCATATGACAACAACATGGTCTATAAGGATAAAGTTAATAAATGATGTGATCAACACATCAAGTGAAGGAACTTTGTCTCAAGAAAGAATGTATGATTGTTCAATGCAAAGTTGAAGATCTTTCATGGAAAATTGAAGTCTAAATGGACAGATTCGTACATAGCCAGAGAAGTGCACAATAAAAACATTGTAGAGTTATCTGATCATACAGATGGTGCACCTTCTTTCTATGTAAATGGACAACTACTCAAACACTTAGTTGAACCTAATGAACAATTAGTCCATATTGAGGCGATATCTTTCATGCGGGGTAATGATTTTCGATCTTTCGCCTTATTATTTTGATTACTCTTTCCCATATTTTGGCTAATCAAAAGACTAATATAGGTGGGGCTAGTTGATGTCTATACTTGCATTTGTTTTCTCTCTGTAATACTTAGTACGAGCTATGTTCTTCATTCCACTTTGTGCGATGAGGACATAGCACAAGCTAAGTGTAGGGAGGTATGTGTATGTATTACATAAATACTATATACATAGCTCGTACTTTGAATATTTGAAATTAATAATGGATTATGGACATGAGAATTTGAAACTTATTTGCAAATTGTTTTCTAAAATGTTACGAAATTAATACTAAATATTTGACATGTTTTGTAAAAATGTTTTGTAAACAATTTGTAAAAGGGAATAAAAGAGTTTTGAAAAATATTTCGTAAAATGTTTTGTATATAATTAAAGTAATTGTTTGAAAAATAATGGAAAAACCCTATAACATAAAAAATCCAACTATCAAGTAGTTCTTATCTCGGGACCCTTATGCCACGCAAGACTTGTGTAGTTCAGGCTACTTGTTTTAGAGTGACACTTGACTTCGAGTTTTTCCATTCTTGTTCATTTGGATCTTAGGACTTTATAACTCAAACTTCCTAGTTTTAAAGATATATATGGTATATTGCATGTAGAGTCTCTATCCTTAAAAGAATATGACCAACACTACACACTCATGATTTCATACTATTTGTGATGAGCCGAGGTTTCGCCCGAGAAACTAGGGTGAGATGTTTGAGTTTGGACATGATTTGATGATGCTTGAGGATGGGATATGATTGAGAATTACTTCATGAAACTTGAGTGTTATCACATTAATGGTTCCTATACTATCTTCATAAAAACCTAGGTGCCACTGTGTGTAGAACTATTAAAATTATTGATCAGTACGCGCCAACTTGGTAAAAGTAGTGGATCTAGCTAGGCCCTTACATATATTTCAAAAAAGCTTGAAATTCAAAGAAAGTACATATAAAAGAGCTTATATTGCTGGCAAGGGCTCCCAACCTTTTCAAGTGTCCAATTGGACCAAAGCGACTAGGTTGCATGAGTCATGTGAGCATGAAAAAAGGGCTCTACATCATAAGCACTACAAGTCTAGGTGTGAAGAGTATATTAGATACTTCAATAAAGGCGCACCCTGGTGTATCCAATAAAAAAACAATTACAGGATACTCAAAACTCTTGACTGAGTGCTCCTTGTTCTAATGAGAGGTGAAAAGAAATGACACAATCCTAATACCTCCATACTTGTTCCTTCCATCTTAGAACTTAAAGTTTAACAACTAAAGAGATGGTGGAATGAATACTTTATTAGTTCCCTAGATTTGACGGTTGGATCCTTAGGATGACTTCGTCGACTAGGACCTTGGGCGATGCTTAGACTCTACACTTGTATATGTATTCAATACTAATTATCATACTTCTATATATGTTTACTTACATAGAGTTTGATAACTAGAGAAGTTGAGTTCCTTTTTGAGTGAGACTTGGTTAGACTTAGATTTTAAGAGTCACATGGAATTTGTAGCCTGAGTTTCAAGTCTTGTATTTCATCTGCATAGTCAGGGATTCAACGTACTTATTCATTCTTTATAACTACTTTATTACATGCGGATGGGATAGGATTAAGTACAGGAGGGTGATGTATCTTAGATTCATCAATATTATATTGAGTTGTTAACCCTTTATCTTAGCCTAAATAAATAACTAAATAATTAACAAGATATAATAACACTATATGCTTTGTACATAATCAGTGGTAGTTTTTGTATATAAATAAAGTCTCTATTTATTGTATTTATGTGTTTATATGTTCTTTTTATTTTCTCTGTTTTCTACATAATTTAAATCCATAAAATTAGAGTAATATTTTAAATAATGGATTGTATATTCCTTTTCAAAAATAAAAAAATTATACAAAATAATACAAATGAATATTTTTATGAGGGTCCTTCCAATAGGACACAATCCTTCTTGAGTTCAGAAAGTCCGTCCCTTTTTTACATGAGCACTTTAGTAGAATACATATACAGTTTGTATTATAGATGCACATTATAAGCACAAAACTTCATATAAAACTGCACATTATATTACAAACATTAAAACTGCACATTATAATACAAATTGTATATGTATTCTACTAAAGGCATAGTGTTTTTATATAAAAAAAGGTTGGCCTTCTGATGAATCTCTGGTTCGTCATCTTTATTCTTTTATTTTGGCCTTAAAAACCCTAGTAAATGCGTGTAAATAGTCTTAATTCTTACATTTTATCATTCATACATTTGTGTGTAAAAAGTGTATAAAATACAGCTATTAGAGCCAAAATTATAGAATAAAGAAAAGAAAAGAAAAGAAAAAGAATAAAATATTGCAAATATTTTATGACTCGAAACCCCGAGACCTAAGCATCTTGATGACTAGGTCGACAAGGAATAAAGTAGGGGGAGATAAGGGCCAAAAACCAATAAAAATACATTTTATTTTATTCATTCTTATTCATTTTTTGGACCTATTTTAGTTCCACTTTTTATACTTCAAATAAAGAAACTTTGAACATGAAAGTTGTAGATAATTAAATATAGAAAAATACAAAATTGATTTTATATAAAAATAATGTACAGATAAAAAGTTATGATCTGAATAAAAATCTAAAACCCTAACTTCCCAGACCCATATCTCTCAAATAAAAACTCAAAATATATCAAAATCATGTTTAATTAATATAAATTTTAATAAGATATTTAATGACAGTGGTTTCATATTTTTTGAAGTTACGGTTTGAAAGTTAGGTTTTGGACCCCTATTGTATACTTGTACTTATTAAAATATTCATTTTATTTATTATTCATTATTTTTATAATTTTATATTTATTATAATTTTGTAAATATTATTTATAATATATGTGTATATTAATACATGAATAAAATGTTCAAGAAAACATAAAAATATAATACTTCTATAAAACACATAGGTAAAATACCTATACTTATACCTATATAAATAAAACTTCTATTTATTTAATTGTACATAATAATTCAGAAAAAAATAAAAATATATTTAAGTGTACAAAATTAAGATATAAATATATAAAATAATAAACACAAATAATAAAATTAAAAATACAGAATAAAAATAAAACATTAAAATACATGGACAAATATACCTGTATATACCCCCTAAAAGGTAACTTGTAATTTTATATCTCAAAAAATAAATAAAAATCATCATAAAATAATTTAGAAAATAATAATATTTTTCATTTAATTACCTAAAATTATTAAAATTGTTTATTATTTTTAAGCGAATTTATAAATATTATTTTCGAGGATTTTTCTAGTTGGTCCACGTGGACTAACCAGATCTCCCCGTTGGTTGACCTCGGTCAACTCTCTGACTGAGGTATGTACAATGTCAGAAACGAGTTTTCACCTCGATTTCGCCGATTTTTGGAGGACACATCTTGCATCGTTTCGTGATGTAGTCTTCTTGACTTTTTCTCCCCATGGATGAAGGATACACGCCCTTGTGTTTTTTTGGGGAATGGATCATTGATCCACTCGGTCTTCCTCGTTATTTGAGACGTTCGACCCATTGTTCAAAAGACCACCCATCTTTCCCATTCAATTTTGAGCCCCTTTTTCCCTAGCCTAGTGTTCCTCGGAGTTGTTTGGATCCCTACGTGTGATAGGCGCAGTCCTAGCTGCTCAGAGCGAGCCCCGACGATGGCTTTGGTGGTCTCCACCACTTCCGTCGTACTCCGGCGTCGAGGTCTATCTCTAGCATTTCATGCCATTGAGGTCTGCTTTCCCTTTATTTTTCCTGCATATTTATCTTCCTCTTAATCTTAGGAATCGACTACTACCGTCCGATTCGCCTTCCTCCGGCGAGCTCCTTTCTTGCTGTTCTCTGCCATATTGCACCGCTACAGGGTCAAGGCATTTTACCCTCGATCCCATAACCATTCCCCTGTAGGAACAAGCATCCCCGAAGCGCTTGGAGGCCATTTTGCCCTTTGCTAGAGATACATGGAGGCACTTAGCTCTCTTGCCTTCGTGGCCGTGCAACGACGCACCTCCTGCAGTTTTGAGGCTTCCAACACCTAGAGAAGACATGCAGGATCGTCGCCGGCCTTTTTGAAGCCTGAAGGAGTGCCGGAGATCGAGGTCAGGGAAGCTCACCTCACCGCGAGTTCTTCCCTGTTCTTCGTCGGCATCTTCTAGTCGTTGGATCTGGCCAGTTCTTGGAGAGGAGCAGCGAACGCCAGATCTTTTGGAGCTTCAACCGTCGGATCCTGTTAGGGGATCTAGTCTCATCCGACCGTGCCAACCATTATCGCGCGCCCACAGCCCGACGCGTGGCAAGTGGGAGGAGCCTCGCCATTGGATCTGCCCTAGCGTGGGTATTTTACATACACACCCCCATCATTTTTGTAGTTTATGTTTTACTGCTTAAACATTCATTTGCAGCACATTTTTTTTGTAATTTTGTAAAAAAACTCCCTAGACTTCTCTTTATTACAAATCGACCCCTGGCCACGTCACCTAATGTGACAAGCGTACGTGAGGAGTGGTATTTTGCATCAGGGGCCGCTAAAGAATGTTTATATTATTGTTTAGTCTAAAAAATATTTTGCACATTTCGTAAATTGCAAGTAAACCCCCAGTTTTTTCTTATTTGTGATTTAGTCCCTACCAGACTCACATGCTTGGCACGTGAGCTATGGCGAATTTGCAAGGAAGGCCCTAAGAGTTTGTTTATTTCTGATTGGTCCATAAATATTTTTGTTCATTTATAGTTTTGTGATAAAATTGCACTCATGCCCTTGGACTTTTACATATTTACAAAAATACCCCTGTTAGGAGTGTATTTTCTCTTTTTTTCTCGTATTCATTTCATGCATCTATAAAGCTCTAAAAAATCCAAAAATATAGCATTAGCTTCCTGTTGCATTGTGCTTTAATATCATATTTTTATTTTGCATATTTGAAGCTATTTGTTATTTATAAAAATAAAAAACATCTATTTTTGTCCCTATTTACACTAACAAATACATAAATTTATAAAAACTCTTTGAAAAATTCCCAAAAATATATATTTTCTTTATTTCTATGTGTTTAACTTCCAAACCAAAAATCAATAAAAAATATAAAAGAAAGCTCTAAAAATTTGAAAAACTCTAAAAACCTTCATAAAAATATATAAAATCCAGAAAAATCCAAAAAATCTATTTTTTGTTTCTTAATTTTCTATATTTTAATATCTTTATTTTAAATAAATTTGGAGAATTTTTGTCTCTGTTTTATGATTTTCATCTCCATTTTAATTTCGAGAAGTTATTTTATTCCATGTTTTGAGTATTGGCGACTTTAAAATTACCAAAAAAATATCAAAAATACAGAAAAAATCATAAAACACCAGAAAAATATAAAAAATACAAAAAGATTTTATTTCTTGTATTTTGACTATTTTTACCTCTTTATATATATTACCTCTCTCTTACCTATATTGTATATATATCTTATTTCTATTAAAAGAAAAAGAAATTAAAAAATATAAAATATAAAAAGAAAAATGCAAAATCAGGAAATTAAAAATCAAAATAAAAAATATATATAAAAATCAAAAATCAAATAAAAAAATTATAAAATTAAAAACCCACAAAAAACATAGCATACATATAGATAATACACCACATTCACATTTTTTAGCATTTTTACCCCGATCTACCTGCTTGTTCTTTGTGTTCGACACTCTACACATACTTGCACCTATACACACTTTTGTTGTAGAGTTATAATAAATTTTAACTCCGCATCACTTTTCATTGTTTGGTCTTTCTTGTGGGTTAATTGTTGATTGATTGAGGTTTCGTGAGTGGTCTCCTCAGTGACACTGTGATCCCGCCTTGTGTGGATTACTTTAGAACCTCACAAAATCTCGATTATAAAATAGCATCATTGCCAGGGAGCAACAACTCTTAGAACAACTTTTTGATTGATTGTGATCTTTGTCTATACTTTTGCTTTATTTATTTGCTTCTTTATTTGATATAATTGCTTGACTTGTCTAATCACCCTCTCTTATTAAGTTTGTGCGAGGAACCATGGATCAAGGGAGGTGCTTCACCCAAGGCACCTGCGCACCCATGTGAAGGCGGTTTGAGCTTCTGACCTACCATCAAAAGAGGCTTGGAGGACTTGAGAAGACAGTCACATTTTTTAGCATATTTTGTGTATTTATTTATTTTTGTAATTCGAATTGAGTGAGAGACCCTTATTTATTATAATAATACATGTACTCTGAACTCTAGACATTCCGGCCCAATTTCCAAGTGTTTGTTCACTTGGGGGCTCACCACGTTTTTTGTCGATTTTCTTCGCATTTTTTTCATTTGTTTCCCAATTTTATTTTCTTTCTTTTGTGTGATTGAGTCCTTAGTTGTAGGAGCTGCTTGTCGTTAGCATTAGGTCCAATCCCCTAATAATCTTTGCCGGTACCAATAGTCACATTTGGACTTAGTCAAATTATGAAACATTGTTCTTCACGCTAATATCAGTTTCTCCTCTTAGGGCGATTTCATCGGCTTGCATATGCATATGGTTTAGGTTTCAATCCCGCTGAGCATTCCTGCATGTAGAATGCAGGAGGCAAGGTTAGCATTTACGATTTAGCATTCATCATCGTTTGCCTCTTGCATTGCTTTCCGCCTTTTTACCTCTGATTTTGATCACCTAGATGCTTAAAGGAATCGATTCCTCGATAGGTTCGTGCATTCTAATTAAAAAATGCAAAAAAGTGATAATAATTAAAATTGGCACTGCTAACATTACTCGACCCTAAAATCTATGAAAAAGAAAAACCTTGTCTTGGGGCGAGTAATCCCCTCATAGTTTTCGCTTTTACTTGCTCGTGCACACACCAAGGATTAGTGCCAAAATCCCATTTAGATCTTAAGTGTTTGCGCAATATTTTGACTTCTCACCTAAGTCTAAAATAGACAAGATAAAAGACTGTGTTTCAAGGTCTCTACCGAGTTGAGTAGGTGAATTGAGGGTTTGTTTTGCGTGAGTTATGTTTGTATTTGTTTGTGTGAATTCTAGATCGTATATGCACATTTGCACCTTGTTTCACACTTCTCTTGACTTGACCCGTGCTCTCCCTATCATTTTCTCTTCTTTCGAGATGGCCAACTGGAGCGTATTTTGTCCGAATTTTGCGGATCCCTTGTTCACTCCAGCTTGTTCATCTCTCTTTTTTCAGGAGGACTTTGCTCCTGATTTTTGTGCATATCCCAACCCACTATTCCAGGATTCGAACTTTGACCTTCACCAATCTTTTCCACATACCATCTCCTACACATTTCAATAACCCACTCTTCCTTGAGTATCATGATCCGGAATGTGATTTTTGTCCACACCCACCGCCCACACTCGACACACCCGATCTTGAGATTTTGGAGTCACCTTTCATTATATCCACACTTGAGACCTTGAATCAGATGATGGAGCATATGAACTCGAGGATGAGTGATATAATTAGCATAAATAAGATCTAGAATGTAGCTCCATTCTTTGAGGATTCGGATTCATTTGAGGATTATCATGAGAGCTTAAAAATCACCAAAAATACAAAACAATGAGAAAAAATTAAAAATCCAAACAGAGTTCGGGAGACTTTTGGTTAATTTAGACAGTGAGGAGAGGGTTCACTTGCCAAATCCCTTAACCACACAACCTTTCACACCCTGTCCCACCTTTTTCCCTGAGGATGCCGTTGTACAGACTGCTCTTGGCATTCCTTGTGTATATGCTGATTTCGACTTCCTCCCTTGTATGGAGGAGGTCAAAAAATTCAAAAAAAAAAATTGATTGAATCCGAAGTGGTGGCCACCATACATGAGATCATTCGTGCCCCACTTCAACAACCCATGATCGATTTATCTGCTCCTCTTCATAAGAAGAGAAAGCGAATGAGCAGATCTGAGCGTCATATTCTGACCAAGGCCACTTCCCACGCCATCACATACCGTCCCATTCCTAGGAAGAGGAACACTGTTACACCTTTCATTAGCTGCACCATCTCCGACTTCACTTGTGATCACACTGTCCTCGACGACGGTGCTTCGATTAGCATAATACCCTTCTCATTGGTACAATCTCTTCAATTAGGGCCGCTAAAGAAGACAAGGATGATAGTACATTTTGCTGATGGATCTATTAAGAGGTCGATGGGTATCCTTGAAAATGTCATTATTATAATTCAGGGCACGAGCTACAATGTTAATTTTATCATGTTGCCCATGGAGACCTCCACTAGGGAGCACTCTCCAATCATCCTAGGACGACCATTCCTCGCCTCTGCGAGGGGTCGTTATTGACTATGGATCAGGAGAGATTCGCTTTCGTCCTATCGACGAGAACGAGGTGATCATCACTGAATCCCCTGCTGATCAGAGACCTGTACCTGATGTGACCACACCTATCTTGGCTGACCTCGAGGACCATGACCTTGACGAGACTATCAGAGATTTTTGTTGCATGTTGGATTTCACTGAGATCTGAGAATTCCTCCCCGTGGAGGAAGACTCGGAAAGCATGGACCTCAGAGTTCCTTCTTCTGGTGTTTGGCGATGTGTTGATGACATCCGCGGGATTTACACGATTGATACCCTACAACGGAAGGCAGATTTAGAGACCAGACAAGATGAACATCACTTGACTTCTTCCATTGATGAGTCCACTCCTGTTCACTTAGATATTGATGAGACCGAGTTCGAATTTGATTTGGTTGCTTTTATTCAGGAATTCAGGCCTTTTGATGAAAAAGATGACCTGGTTGAGATTGTAGAGGACGAACATAGTTCGACTACTTCCACTGATGAGTTCGTTCCTTTTGATTTTGACCTGGACAAGACCTCGCAGGACGACTTTGACTACATTTCTTCCAATGATGACGAGTTCGTCCCATTTCACTTTGACATCAGTGAGACACCCAAGGTCGGACCTAGTCGTACTATTTCCACCTATCCGTCTGTGCCTTCACACCCTTGGACCACTAAGGACCTTCACCGCGTCGACCCTGATCGGTTTCCGTCCACTATGGACCCCGATGTCGACCTACACCATATCAGATCTATTCCTCAGTAGTCTCGCAAGAAGGTTCGCTTTCTACCTTCTTGATCTTTGTATGTCCATCTCTGTTGTATATCCGCTCTCGTTGATCTCTGTCTGTCTCCCATTTTTCTCATTTACCCCATTCTCGTGTGTGCCTTGCTTAGGACACACTTTGTCCTAAGTATAGGGGGGGTGGATGAGCCGAGTGTTCTTCATTCCGTTTCATTACTCTTGTTGTTGCCTATACTTAGGGTTTCTTTTACCCTAAGTATAGGGGGGATGATGTGTTCATTCTCATGATCTCTTCTTCCATCTTCTAATCTCTTTTCTTCTTTTCTTCTTTTCCTTTTCTATTTTCTTTTTCTACCAAAAAGGTGTCGCCCCTTTTTATCAGCCTTCTATACTTAGGACGAACTTTGTCCTAAGTATGGGGGGTGTGCACCCCGAGTTCTTCTATTCTTTGATCCTCTCCATTGTCTCCTCTTCTTATCTATACTTAGATATCTTACCCTAAGTATAGGGGAGACATTCTAAGTACGATCTGTTCATTCCCACCCTTTACCCTCCTTGCTTTGTGTACAGCCTGCTGTACTTAGGATTATTTGATCCTAAGTATAGGGGGCGGTCAACTTCTCATTCGTTCATACGTTCCATATTCTTTAGATTTTCCTATACTCGGTATGAGTTATATCTTTTTTTCTCTTTGATCTATGAGGACATAGCTCAAGATAAGTATAGGGGGTCATATATACTCCGTATATACTTTAGCCAATAACTCGTACTTTCATATTTTTATTAATAATTATGCCTAATTATACTATTAAAATTCATTTAAATCACTTAAAAAATATGTTATTATTCCTCAAATCCTTTTGTATTTACTGATTAATAAATCAAGTGAAAATGTTTTTTGCAAAATTTTTGAAAAATAGTTTGAAAATATTTTGTAAAATCTTTTGAAAACTATTTGGAAAACATTTTGTTCAATATTTTCGAACTTTGTAAAAATTGTTTTGTTTTGAAAAATTTCTTTTATTTATGTGAAAAAAATGTTTGAAAAATAATTTGTAAATGGTTTAAAATGGTTACAAAAATATTTTGAAAAATCTATATATAGTATTTGAAAAACCTTTGCAAAATGATTTTCAAATGTGTGTACATGTTTATAAAAATTGTTTGTGAAAATTATTTTGGACTATAATTTTCAAAAATTGCTTGAAAAACCTTTTTCAAATAAGTTTCATGAATATATACATCACACCAAAATTCATTATATCTATATACTTATAAAATTGACCACTTACCCCTTGTAAATTCTTAAAATCGACTTCTTGTAAATATAAGATGCCTTCCTGTGTAAGTATTTATACCTAGTTTTTTAGCCAAAAATCTTTTGTTTTCAAAAATCCCAAAAACATTTGCAAAATTTAAAATACCAAAAACATTTGAAAAATCCTTTTGAAAAATACAAAAAAATGCATATGCATCATCCTTTTTCAAAAATCCATAAAAAGTTCAAAATCTTTGAAAATTTCATCACAAAAATATTTTCTGCATAGCATTTGCATAGCATTAGCATGTTTCGGATTGAGTTTGATGGTTGAACAAGTCTAAGTAAAATCCGGAGATTGGAGCTTGGTTGGACCTTAAACCTACCTAAATAACAAGAACCTTATAGGAGCTGGAATTGAGGTACTTCAGGTCTAGTTGACTTAATTCTTCGAGGATCACGGGACTTGGTTCAATGGATTCTTGACTGCCTAAATAGAGTATTTCAAAGCACCCACACGACTCTTGTTGATAATGACCTAACTTGGATACCCTCACCTTTCACTTGACTCAACTCAGTTTGAGTGGTGATGGGATTGGATTTGCTGGTATGAGACGCACACAAGTGGAAACATTTGTCCTCCTCTAGGGAGGGAAGTGCACCCCAACCCGTCCAGTGATGATGAATTCTAAAGACAGGAGAGTGTGGGTTGAAATAAAACTTCAAAAGAGGGATAGTCTACTGGCTCAAGAGGAAAAACTCCTTATGTATTGATGTTGTAAATAGTATTTCAAAAAAAGAGAAAAAAAGAAAGAAAGAAAGAAAGAAAGAAAAAACTCCAAAAAAAGTGGGCAAGCCTGTATAAAAAAATGCCTGTCGGAGTGTATATATGTTGTATAGAAAATAAGCAAGCTTGAGCTTCAAAGTCAAATCATGTGAGCCTGCAACTAGATGACTTGGCTACACTGGTCTTGCATCCTAGGATAGGTAGCTACACTGGCTACCGTCCATTCTTCTCTTCACCACCTCCTTTTGAGCTGGTTGTCACTTGAACTTAGAAGGGAATACCCGCTGCTCAAGGAAGGAGTTATTGGATTGGGAAATCATTGGGTTGTCATACTGGAGAAGTCAGTCACTTTGTCATTCCAGTTGGGGAGAGCCACCATCACTTACACTGTATGAGTCAAATTCATAGTTGCATGGGTTTGCGTATGAGTTGAAATATTTATGACCTGGCTATTGAGGAGAGTTGAGCAGTGTTTTGGGATACTCGAAGGCTTTTGGATTTCAAATCCGATTCCCATTAAGGTTCCTCCCGCACTAAAATTCCAAAGGTCTGACTTAAGCTCCAAACTTTGATTTTGTGAAGACTAATTTGATAATTAAATTAAATCCAATTTCTTTTTTTTTCTTTCCTTTGTTTTCTTTTCTGCACTTATTGCATAAGTGTTTGCTAGGGACTAGCAAAGGCAAGTATAGGGGGATGATGAATCTCCGTTTCATTATTTTTGTTCTATCATTTTGGCCTCAAAAACCCTAGTAAATGCGTGTAAATAGCATTAGTTCTTGTATTTTATAATTCATGCATTTGTGTGTAAAAAGTGTATAAAATACGGTTTTTAGAGCCAAAACTATAGAATAAAGAAAAGAAAAAGAATAAAATATTGCAAATATTTTATGACCCAAAACCCCGAGACCTAGGCATCTCGATGACTAGGTCGACAAGGAATAAAGTAGGGGGAGATAAGGGCCAAAAACCAATAAAAACACCTTTTATTTTATTCATTCTTATTCATTTTGGGACCTATTTTTAGTTCCACCTTTTATACTTCAAATAAAGAAACTTTGTACATGAAAGTTGTAGATAATTAAATATAGAAAAATACAAAATTAATTTCATACAAAAATAATGTACATATTAAAAGTTATGATTTGAATAAAAATCCAAAACTCCAACTTCCCAGACCCATACCTCTCAAATAAAAACTGAAAATATATCAAAATCACTTTAGTTATTTATAACTTTTAATAGGCTATTTAATGAAGGTGGTTTCCTATTTTTTGGAGTTACGGTTTGAAAGTTAGGTTTTGGACCTTTATTGTATACTTGTACCAATTAAAAATTCATTTTATTTATTTTCCATTATTTTTATAATTTTATACTTTTTATAATTTTGCTGAATATTATTTATAATATTTGTGTATATTAAAATAGGAATAAATGTTCAAGAAAACATAAAAACAAAATACTTGTATAAAACACATAGGTAAAATACCTATACTTATACCTATATAAATAATACATCTTTTTATTTGATTGTACATAACAATTCAGAAAAATTAAATAAAAATATATTTAAGTGTATAAAATTAAGTTATAAATATATAAAATAATAAACAAAATTAATAAAATTAAAAATACAAAATAAAAATAAAACATTAAAATACATAGATAAATATACCTGTATATAACCCCTAAAAGGTAACTTGTAATTTTATATCTTGAAAAAATAAATAAAAATCATCATAAAATAATTCAGAAAAAAATAAATATTTTTCATTTAATAATCTAAAATTAATAAAATCGTTTATTATTTTTTAGTGAATTTATAAATATTTTTCAGGGGATTTTTCTGGTTGGTCCACGTAGACCAACCAGATCTCCCTATTGGTTGACCTCAGTCAACTCTCTGACCAAGGTCTATACAGTGTCAGAAACGAGTTTTTGCCTCGATTTTGTCGATTTTTGGAGGATGCATCTTGCATCGTTTCGCGATGCGATCTTCTTGACTTTTTCTCCCCATGGATCAAGGATACACGCTCTTGTGTTTTTGTGGGGAATGGATCATCGATCCGCCTGGTCTTCCTCATTCTTTGAGCCGTTTGACCCATTATTCAAAAGACCACCCATCTTTTCGATTCTATTTTGAACCCCTTTTTCCCTACCCTAGTTTTCCTCGGAGTTGTTTGGATCCCTGTGTGTGACAGATGCAATCCCAGCTGCTCGAAGCAAGCCTCGGTCAAGGCTTTAGCGGTCTCCACCACCTCCGCCGGCCTCCGGCATCGAGGTCTATATCTGGCATTTCATGCCATTGACGTCTCTTTCCCTTTATTTTTGCTGCATATTTAGCTTCCTCTTAGTCTTAGGAATCGAATACTACCGTCCGATTCACCTTTTATTCAATCGACCATCTTTGCCACCACCGCTTAGGGTTTCGTGCAAGGTCAACTCAACGACTGTTGATTCTCCTTGTGAATTAACACGGCCTCCACAAAATCCTATTCATTACCTTCCTGAAATAGGAAGGAATGCATCCTATTGGAAGGAAATCATAATTTTATATCTATAAAAATACTTACATAAAACATACTATGTATATATGATGTATTTTTATTTTAAGTTCTATATGAAAGTTGTAGATCCCAAAAACATACACAACTTTCATGTAAATATTTTTTTATTTGAGATCATTTCTATTTTATTTGGGTTTTTCTTCTATTTGAAATTTTATAATTTTACTAATGGAGCTGCATGTCATGTGACAAGCCCAATAGTGGCCACATGCCATGCCTATTCAATCATCCTCACCTCCCACCTGGACTGTCCGATCACTTGATCAAATGGCCTTTACTTATCCATCTCTGCTTCTTTAAAGATCGCTTGATTAATTTATTAAATGGCTCCATTCACTCCCTTTGAGCTTCAAGCAACACCTTTTGATGGCTTCCATCCAACGGTTGGAGTGTCTTGTTAACCTCCAACAATTGTCATAGCAGCTTCCAACCACCTCTCTTGTTCTCCCTTCTCCTTTTTTTAACTCCCTCTCCACGTGTCTGCAACTCCTCTTTCCGGCATCGACCGATAACCAATTAACTGCTCTCCTTCGCCAATGACTCCTCCATGGCCTTCCACATTAGACTTGCAACTTCCATCGTTTGTAGGCTTTCCCTCCACCGACTGCAACTTTGAACAAAACATTGATGGGAGGCGATTGTTGACACTATCTACCCTTTATGCGAGTGACCCCCCGAGCTTCTTCAAACTTTAGTTGATAGCAAGAGAGAGAGAGAGGGAAGAGAGAGGTGAAGCAAATACAAGATGTCCCCCGATGAGATCTAAAGTCTTGACAACAATATTGCAGTGTCGAACCCAATAGCTGCTCGAGCTCTACACCTTGCTGGCATATCGACCGACGACCAGAAACTCTTCCAAGCTTTGTCTCTAGGCTCCAGCTCCACCCCGACCTTCCTTTCCATTCTCCATGTGATCTTCATACTCTGCCTCTTTGTTTTTTTCTTATAATCAATTAGACATACACATACACCTCCACTCTGATTTGGATAGCCATACACCAAACATCCACATGTAACACTCTGATCACACTTGCTCCTCTAGGTCCTCCTCCACCTCAGTTCCTTCTTTACCTTGCAATGGTAAAGAAACCACTAGGACTCCATGTTCTCCACACTAAATTAGCCCTCTATCTCGTTTCTCTTCACCTTAACCCCCCTTGATTCGGCTATCGATCTAATAACTAATAGGTAACCAGAAACTTTAATGATCCGAAGCCTCTAAGCTGCTCTGATCTCGTCCTCCACCTTCGACCACCACTTATCGATATGTTGATTCATCCATCACCACCTCCTCTAACCCTCTGTCTCTTTCGCCCAGACAACTTCTCTCTTTCCTAACCTTTAGTTGAGCAAAGGGATAATAGCGGAGCATTGTAGAATTCACCAAAACTCTGCCCAAGCACCGCCCTACATGGAGGAGCATCCTCATCACAAAGTACAATCATCGTTTAATTAAAACCCTTGGGTTTAATCCTATTCGGACTTATAGCTCTGTTGGACCCACGTCTCCGCCGAAGTGCATTAGCCACCCTCGGACGAGCTTAACAGAAGCTCGAACTTCTAGCCAAGCCTCACACCTTGTAGTGGATATCTCTTGCCTCTTGAAAATAGGGAAACTCCAAAGCTCTCGAACAAGTCCCCCTCTCCTAAAAACCAAGAAAGGCTTTGACAAACAAAGAATTGAACCCCAAGTCTAAGCCAAGGCCTTTCGATTGATTCTTTAAGCTGAATAGCAATCGAAATGAAAATCCATATCATTTGAAAGGGGATGGTAGGACTGTTACTTCCCTATCTTGAGGAAGCCTCGATGGCTCGGTAGACTCCTTGTTTCCTCGCCTCTGTGGCAACCCCTCCAAACCACAAAGTTCCTTCATAAGGGACAACAAAGTCATTATCCAAAACAACCTTCTCGGTTCTAAGGTGGGGGCTTCCATCGTAAATCACAAAAATCCTCTCTTAGATCCTAAGCTAGGTGGCCCGCAATGGCATCACTTGAAACTGGATCAATTGCCTCAGGAAAGACTGCACGATGAAGCAAACCCTTTCGAGATGAGAGGGCTTGCTAGAGATTTCAACTCATGCGATTCGCAACTTATCGCCTCGAAAATGACATCAAATATTATTGGAAAACCACCGACTGGGGGGGATATGTGGGCCCACCTAGACCCCATGCTCCTACCTTGGTCCAGAAACTTCTATACCTCGTATCCCCTCGAATCCCCCAGAAAGTCTCAACAGGCGCCCCCAAAAATTGTCCTTCAAACCTCGAGCAAACAAAGTGTCATTTCCATAAAAAAGGGGATGGGAAGGCGGATGGTGGTGGGTCCGGGACACTTGGGGAGTACCCCCTACACACATCAAATGGAACGACTCACTCCCTTCCTCTCAATGCCTTGATTCCCTCGTCAAGCATTGTATCTCCTACCAAGGGTAGCAATTGCTTTAATCCAAAATGCATCACCTTAATCTTATTCGACTTAATAAGATAAAAAGGTTTACATCGAAATAGACGACAAGCGGGCAACAAGCTGCGCCGCTAGGCCTTTTTGTTTTGCAAAGTCAATCCTTCTAAACACTACATCCATAGATCTGGGATCCATTACATTACTGTTCATCACTTTTTGGGTCCTCTTTAAAAGCTCAATAGCTTCCGGTGCTAGGAAGCCAAAGGTGTCAAAACCAAAGGGGATGAAGGCATGTTGATTCTCCGTGCATGCTTTATCATGTTTAGCCACTTTTGAAAAGGAAGCTTTAAGGGCAACCTGCCCTGCTGTGAAGGTCCTGCTCTTCAGCCCCACCATCGGGGAGACTCCTATCAAATCTACACAAGCATGTTTTCCGCCTACCCACCCAAAAATCAAAATATCAGTAGGTCTAAGTGTGGATCTTCCCTCCTGTAGATCTGTTAAAAAGTTCACTGCGCCTCTTTCTTAGCAGCAATATCTGCCCATTTGAGGACATCAAATAAAACGTCTCTAACGAGATTGTGTCCGTACTTAAACCTCGGGAGCTCCCTGCAATGAATTGCTTTAATTGCCTTAAAAAGGGTCACTATAAATGTTATTGCCCTTCACCCCCAGTCTATTTCTTTTTCCCCCTTTCGGGTCATATAACCAGGCTTTGACCTCTTGTTCTCCAAATGCCTCCTGCCAAAAAACTTATAAACACAGTCAACCTAATCCTTCGGAAATGGAGAACCATCTAATTGGGAACACAAAGGGCCTGTTTGGTTGCTGGGTTGGACTGGGTTGGCTCAACCCTGGTCACTATTCACAAGGGTACTTCCTCCTCACAGATTACTATTCACCCACCCCACCCCACCCCAACCCAACCCAGTCCAACCCAGCAACCAAACATGCCCAAACTAATCATCAAGTACCTCTGACCCGGCAGCTCCCATGGTAGGTATCGGGTCTTCATCGATGAGGGCAACTCACCATCAGGAGCGACCATCCACTAGAGGGTGCTCATTACTCCTTCTTGATGGTAAAAAATCTCCTTTTTAATTGGTTGATCATCGAGTTATATAAGGATATCCTTTCTCTTAGCTGGGTAAATGGCATACTAAACATGGAGGTGGATCTGAATGCCGTCGGTTCATGTTGGAAAATCTTAAAAAAAACAAGTCATTGCTCAGGTAAACATCGAAACATGGTTCTCCAAGCTTGCACATACTTTCTGAACAATGGTGGATGGCTCAAAGGTTTTATTTTACAAGTTGTCCCCTTCTTTTGGGCTAAAAAGGTTGAGGAGGTTTGAGACTATTGGCTGGCAGTCTATGGCCTACCCTTACACCATCGGTACATGTATGTCCTAGTTAAGGTGTTTGGTAAACTCTTGGCTTTCGATGCCCCGTACATTGTTAATGTGTTTGGCAAATTCTTGGCTTTCGATGTCCCGCCCTTATCGCGCGATCCAGCGGATGCCTCCATAGTTAAGCTACTAGTTGACGTACCCGATGTCACTGTCATCCCATTGGGATTGAACTGTCAACCACTGATGGGGTGTTTGAAGCAACTTTTCACCCTATAAATACAAAATTGAGGTGACCTTCGCCCATTATGGTTCACCGCTTATCCCCCAGTATGACCCTCTGACATCTACTGTCCAAGTATCATATAGAGAATTTAAACCAGTGGAACCAATTCAAGTGGAACCGGGAAGGAAAGGCTACATTCGAAATCATTGAACTAGTTCTGGGAGAATTCAATCTTTCTCCGGGAGATGATTGGGAGAGGGTAAACTTACACATCAACCCTTTCCCATGCCATCATGGGCCTTAGAGATTACAACCGCAGGAGTAGGTTGAGACGACATAGCAGATCAGTGCTAAAAACTTGTCTAACAGGATGGAGAGGAAGGGCAAATCCTTGCCGGAACATGTGCGGCAACGCCTTGACTTGTTGCATGATTATCCCATTGAAGCAAAAAAGATCTTAAACACAATCATGCCCCCGTTCATGGTAACTTCGCCCTGGTCACGGACGTAGTGGATATCACCTCCCATCCACTAGGAAAGGTACGCCAACTTGTGATACTATTCCTCTTTCTTTTTTAGTCGATGATACCTATGCTCCCGACTCTCCAGACTTGCTTATATCAATGCTAAATTTGTCTTTAAATAAGTTGGAAGTAGGGTCTAGTTAAGGGAAATTTCACAAAGATTTCCCAACCCTAAACATGAAGATGCACAATATAAAAATTTGCGACATTATGGGGATAAAAGGGACTCCCCTACCGGGTTTAACCATTTTTCCAAACCTGTCTAGATTTTCTAGACTTTTTTGTGCTCTCATACTTTTCCTTACCTTGATGGATTTGAAACTCTTATATTGGAACATGTAAGGATTGGGAGGTCGATGGAAGCTTGATCGCCTCCATGAACTGGAAAAAACACAGATTATTATATTTTCTCTTCATGAAACCAGATCGATGGAATCCATAAATTCTAGGGCTATGTTGGGGTCACGATAGAATACAATGACACAAAAACCCTTGTTGTAAGTCATGGGGTATCACCACTGGTTGGAACTTCCAAATCTTCGACTGTCTAGAGATTTTATATTTTGACTTTGCTACAAGTATAACATTAAGCTGAATTGGTTGAAATTATACCTTATGTATTTTCAACATCTACGATCCTCCAAATGCTTTGGGAAAGGAGGACTTTCTCCTTTTCATTAGGCAACATTACCCTTCAACTCTTCCCACCATATTGGTGGATGACTTCAACCTGATCCGCAAAAGTTATGATCATATCTCAACAACCTCAATAAATAACTTATGCATAAAATTCAATGATTGGATAAACCAAGAAGGTATCATCGACCTCATAACTTCAGAGATAGCCTTCACCTGGGGGGGGAGGGTAGCTGGCCTGGTAACTAGGTGATCTTGGAATGCACCCTTTACATCCTTCTTTCACAAATACAGTCCCATGTTCAAACCTTACAACCGTACCTCGGACCTTCTCCGATCACCACCCCCTCCTTTCTGCAGGCCTATTCCAAACCTAGCGAAATTATTTTAAAATGGAATCTTTCTGGCTTAAGCATCAATCATTTGGTGATTTGGTCAGACAAAGTTGGAGTCAGCCTATGATCTTGGACAACCCTTTTCATTGTTGGGCCTCAATAGCTATAAGTCTCAAGGAGTTTATTCAGGAATAGAAAAAAACCACCATCCCTCTGATCTAAGCTGAAATTTGCATCTTGTCCGAACTAATATCAGAATTGGAAAGTAGGCCAGATGAAATAGACCCTACTACTAGGGCAAATCTGAATGGTCTATATAATAGGCTAGAATCTCTTCATACGGACTTTTTTGATATGTGGAACCAACAGGGCAAGATAAACTGCCTAAGGGAGGAGGACAAAATGCTCGTCTTCTTCATGCTACTGCTTTTGCAAAATGGAGTAAAAACTTCATTTATGCTCTCAGAGATACCACTGGGAAGGTTTGACAGTCCCTCAAACAAAGTGAGGATAGCATCATCCTTTTATGAAAATTTCTTTAGCGACTCCTTTAAGGAAGATCCCTACAATACGAGATGATCCCTGAACTTTTAGGACATATTTGAAACCTAGAGGAGTTGATTGCCCCTTTGACGATTGAAGAGGTTGAGTTCGTCATCAAGAGCTTTAAACCTCACAAAGCTCCTGGACCGGATGACTTCATTGTTGAGTTTTTCACTTCTTTGTAGCCCACTTTTAAAAGTGACTTTATGTATATGCTAAACTTCATCTGGTGAAATCATGATGACCTGAGCCAATTGAAACATATAAACAACTCCATTATATCGCTCATTTACAAAAGTGGCCATATGGGAGACATCTCAAACTATAGGTCGATTAACCATATTAACTTACTGATGTGGATCAATATCAAAAATTCTAACTTTAAGATGGGCTCCTAAACTAAATGATCTCATTCCTTCTACCCAATGAGCCTTTCTAAAAAACAGTGCGGCTCATGATTGTCTTGCAATCATCTCAGAAACTATAAACAACTGGTCCAAACATGGGGAAAAGTGGGGTGTGCTTAAGGTAGACTTTCACAAAGCTTTCAATACAGTTCGGTGGGATTTCATTATTCGATACCTCCAAGCTTGGGAATGCCCAAACAAGTTTGTCTTCTGGCACATTGGTATCCTACATACCATTAAGATTTCTCTAAAGATAAATGGGATCTCTTCGGGCTTCTTTATGCCTCAACGGGGTATTAGGTAGGGGGATCTGCTCTCCCCCTTCTCTTCATTAACTCTATGAATGTTCTAGATCAAATGCTTGAAAAAGTTATCAAATCTTGGTCTCATTCATGGCTTCTATACCCCAGGGCTCAATAGCGAAATAACAAATGTCCATTTCATTGACGATCTCCTCATCTTCGTAAAGTCGAACTTGAAGAGATAAAAATTCTTGAATCCACCCTCCATATCTTTCATTCCATATCAAAGTTGGAGATGAATAAGGATAAATCTGCTTTCTATGGTATAAATCTTAGTCCAGAATAAAGCCATCTTATAAAAAAAACTCGCTCCATTGGAAAGAAGGAAGCTTTCCCATAACCTATCTTGGGTCCCCCCTCACGACTAAGCAGCTTACCTCGAGAGTCGCAACCTTAATTGATAAATTTGCTTCTAGACTTAGTGGTTGGAAAGCTAGTCTTCTTTCTCTTCTTGATCGTGTTACCCTTCTGAACTCCAATTAACGCCCCTCGCTTTCCACCTCCCGTCCTCCTTAAAATCTCAAAAAATATCATAACTATAATTAAAAAGATTCAATGTGATTTTCTCTGAAATGAAAATAATGTAGGGAAAAAAAGATATATGGTTGTTGGGACAAGATTTGTAGTCGAAAAGAAAATGATGGGTGGGGGATCTTAAACCTACAAAGGTTTAATGACACAATGCTCTCAAAAAATATTTCCATACTAGACATGGGAAGAAACCTCTGACTCAAAATTTGATTAAGGCATGTACTTCTGTAACAAACCAATGCCTTTAACTCTAAACTCAAACCAAAAAGACTCCTTGGTTTGGAAGGTGATAAAAATAGGTTCCAATGTAATTAGGGAGGTCTCATTGAAAAATATAAATAATGGGCTTGATTCACTCTTTTGGTTCAATCCGATTGACGATTTCCATCCCCAAAAAGTTTGCTTTTGAGGATTATGGGAATATGAGTGAAATAAGAGTGACTCTTGTGCTAAGGCTATTACAGAACGTCGAACTCCAAACCATTGGATCATGAGTCCGCATAACATGGTGCCTTTGAGGCCTTGGAGAGACATTTCCTTTATAAAAAATGTGATTAGCGCATGCAATTAAATCAAGAGGAGGACGTGATAATATTTCCCTAAAAAGAAGGGACAACCATCCCTCCATAAAGCAATTTTATCAAATCTTTGCTAGCAGGGGATCAACCCCTCTTTTGACCCACAATTATGGAAAAAACCCTTCCATGGTAGGGTATGTTGGGAAAAATGAAAGAGATGTTTATTCATTGAGCTCTAGGCTCTCTTATAGGGAGAAACCTATGGGCAAATTACATAGAGTAGATAGAAGAACAAAAAGATATATAAAAGATACAGAAATACAAAAATATATCTCGAGACTCCCCCTCAAGATGGAGCACAGATATCTATCATGCTTGATTTGGATAAACACTTCTGGAAGGGCCCTCTAAGTAGAGCTTCGGTGAAAATGTCTACTGTATGGTCCGCTGAGATGACATGAGATGTAGAAATGAAGCCGTTATGGATCATGTCGCATATATAATGATAATCAACCTCAATGTGCTTTGCCCTCTCGTGGAATGCATGATTATTAGTAATGAATAGGGCAGCCTGGTTGTCGCATTCCAGCGACAATAGAAGAGGAACATATATATGTAAATCTGTTAGGACTGCTCGAACCCACATCATTTCTGTACATGCTTGTGCCATAGCTCTACTCTCAGATTCATCACTAGATCTAGCAACAATAATTTGCTTCTTATTTTTCCAGGAGACGAGAAAATCTCCAACAAATATAGCAAACCCTGATGTGGATTTTCTGTCCTTGGGGCACTCTGCATAGTCTGCATCTGCGCATGTTGAGATAGTCATAGAATCACCCCTTTTCAATAGCAGTCATGCACCTCAAGATGATTTGAGATACCTTAGTATCATCTATATAACATCCATATGAACTTGACGAGGTTGTTCCATGAATTGGCTCACCTGACTGACTGCAAATGAAATATCAGGTCTAGTAATGATAACATAAAGAAGCTTTCCAACCATCTCTCTATATCTTCTCATGTCCACCTCATTAGTATCATCATCATCATCATAGAGCTTCATGCTTGGATCCATGGGTGTATGATAAAGAGTATTTTACGGGGGTCTGTTAGTCAAGCACAATTAACGTCGCTGAGGTGACCGCTCTAGAAAACCATGTTTTAATCAACAATTAATCCACAACAAGAATAAATCAACGAAAAACAAAAATGTATGTGGAGTTAAAATTTATTATAACTCTACAACAATGTGTATAGCGTGTAGGTACGTGTAGAGATCGAACATAGGGAGCAAACAGTAGAAGGAGGCATGAATAATGCACAAAAATTCTGTCTTTTATCTCTTGTCTAATTTATGTTTTTTGTGAGTTTTCGATTTTATATTTTATATTTTATTTTTGGTTTTATAATCTTGTATTTTCTTTTTATGATTTTCAATTTTACGTTTCTTTTTTTATTGAAATATAATATATATATCTGTGTATATATGTAAATGTATTAATATAATACAAGCTATACATAAATACTATATATATAGAAATATGTAAAAATAGTCAAAATATAGTAAAAATAGTATTTTTTATGTTTATATTTTTCTAATTTTTTTTATTTTCTTAGATTTTTTTGATAATTTTTATGTATTTTTAAAGTCAAAAATATCTCTAAATAATGGTTTAATTAAATACATAAAATTGAATTGGATTTCAAAATAGTAAATAAACTCCAAAATTATCCAAATCAATTTTAATATATTAATAGTTATATAAATAAATTTATAAAACATGACCATATATTTTTTTGGATTTTTTAGGGATTTTTAAGATTTTTATAAGAGATTTTGGTTTTTTAGATTTTTAGGCTTTTTGTTTTTCCATTTTTAGTGATTTTGGTCTGTAAATAAAATAGGTAAAAATATACTATGTATATATTTTTTGGAATTTTTAGCGATATTTTTATATTTTTTGGTATTTTATAAAACAAACAGGGAATAAATAGGCTCCTTTTAATTTTTAATAAATAGGTTAAATGCAAAAAATGCCAATTAAAAATAATGGCATGAAAGTACAAGACATGAAGCATCTAATCCTATTTTTGTGTATTTTTAGGAGCACATTAGCTATATATAAAAATTAGGGAAAATGCGCAAAATTAAGTATCCTAGCAGGGCATAAATGCAATAAAAATAAAGTCCAAGGGACTCCATGCAATTTCATCAACATAAAACAACATTTATTTAATTTTTATGAACTGATTTACAATTACAAAAAATGCCACGGGCTTATATGCAAAATTTCCACAGTCACATGGGGACTACACGTGACTTTAGGGGGACCAAAGTGTAAATATATAAAGTTTAGGGCAAAATGACCAATTTATTTACAACAATACTTTTTATCTACATGGTTAAATATTAAAATACAAAATTATGGGGCTAAGTTTGCAATTTACCCCTAAGTGCACGCAATTGGACGGTGATGGAGCTTTCACTTGACACGTGTCGTGTCCTTATCGCGCGATGATGGTTGGGCGATGGATGTCCGTGATTAGATCACCTAAGATGTTCCATCGGCGGAGGCGTGCGATGATCTGACGTCATCTAGAGCGTCTGGTGAACGACTAGTGATCGGACGGCTCTCAGGACGGGTGGAGGAACGGGGAAGCAACTCGCCCTGGGCGAGTTTCGATCGACTGTCACAGGCTCCTCCGACTACCTCGAGAGTTGATGGATGGCTCTATATGTTCTTGCAGGTTCGACAAAGTTTTCAGGTACCTTAAAAAGGTCCAGAGGCCATCGATGGGCCCCTGCGTGCTCGGAGAAGAAGGACAACCTAGGGAGCTTCAAATGGAGATGATTTGAGCCCCAAAGGGCTCTGCTGGCTTTCGACCTGCAAAGAAGTGAACACGTTTCGAAGGCAAACTGCCTCGACCTGATTAGGCGTGGAATCGTTGAGGGTTGGGCGAACGGAGGTGTGCTCCAGCGAAGATGGTGGAAGGAACACGTGGGACCCGATCAGGTGTTGATCTGGAGTGAAGGGATGGTGGAACAAGGTGGAGAAGCGGAGAGGAGTGGAATGGCGATGGTCGGTGCAGTAGAGAACAAGCGGGTACTGTAAACGAGGTTCGCCGGAGCGGAGCTCCGACGAACTACAAATCGAATATTTAACACTAAGTCTAAGGTCTAGCATCTAATCTAAAGATATAAGAAAATGCTGGAAGTGAAATCTATCTAAAAAGTGTAAAGGCACAGCTCGTACCTTCCCAGGAGTAAAAGGGAGCAGGACAGTAATGGAGCTCCGTCGTGGGTGCACCTCCATTGCCCTCCAGCCGCCACGAGCTTCAGGGACCTCCCCCTGTCACGGGGATGCACGCTAGGCTGAAACAATGGGGCTCTAGGGTTAGGACATGACCAAAAATGCATGGAGGTTGGAGGTCCATTATTTATAAACAATGATATGCACCCTTATTGATCGGGATAAATCATGAAAATGGCGCTATGTACAAGGGATCTATAAGGCTGACATGGATGTACACAGATTACTGATGATTTTTCATGAAGGGAGAGATGGCAATTTATCGATGGATCAACTGCGAAAAATGGAGGAAAAACGGGGAGTAGAGACTGTTCTGTAACCGCAGGTGCCTGAGGGCCAAGTTGACCGGCGGTCAACAGAGGACTCGATCCTATTGGTCCAGCCAGACCTGCTACATGACAAAACAACCATTCTTTATTAAAAATTAGAAAATGATTTTATTAATTTTTTATTATAAAATAAAAAATGTTTATTATTTTATGTAGTATTTTACTATGATTATTTTATTTTTTGGCTTTATTTATTAGTAGTTACTTTCTAATAATGTATTTATAGGTATATTTGCCTATATTTTATACATTTTTATATTTATTTTGTATAATTTATTTTACTATTTCATTATTTTATTTTATATATTTATAACTTTATTTTGTGAGTATAAATATATTTTTATTTTATTTTTATGATGTTATTTGTATGCTTAAATAGATATGTATATTTTATAGGTATAATTATAGGTACTTTACCTATGTATTATATACATTTTTTATTTTAATGTATTTTATTGAGTTTTATTTTGGTTTTGTATTTTTAATAGAATAATAATATATACATTATTATAAAAATATAAATGAAGAAGGAAATAAAAGAATAAAATCCACTTTTATTCATATACATATATGACATAGGTATTTTATCTATGTATGTATATAGACTTATTTTATTTTACATTTTCCTTTAATATGTATGTGTGTTATAAATAATAGTTAGAAAATTATAAAAATATAGATTTGTAAAGATAATGAATGATGAATAAAATGAATATTTTAATCGATAGAATATACAATGAGGGTCAAAAACCTAACTTTCACATAGTAACTCCAAAAAATATAAAACCACCATTAAATAGCACGTGAAAAGCTATATACAATTAGAGTGATTTTGATATATTTTGAGTTTTTATTTGAAAGACATGGGTCTGTGAAGTTCGGTTTCTGGCTTTTTATTTTGTGTATAAAATGAACATAGTGTATTATTTTTGTACAAACTTAATTTTATATTTTTATTCATATTATTATCTACAACTTTCATGTACAAAGTTTCTTCATTTAATGGATAAATAATAAAGAATGAAATAGATATAAAAAATGCATAAATAATGAATAAAAGAATTGGGGTTTTATTCCATTTTTGGTCCTTTTCTTCCCCTACTTTATTCCTTGTCGACCAACTCAATTCTTGACTTGGTCTCAGGGTTCAGGGTCATAAAATATATTCAATATTTTATTCCTTTTTCTTTTCTTCTCTTTATTCTATAATTTTGGCATTAAAAACCTTATTTTATATACAAATAATACAATAAATAATGAATGATATTATGTACAAATTAAGGCTATTTACATGCATTAGCTAGGGTTTTTAAGGCCAAAATGATAGAATAAAGGTGATGAAATGGAGATTCATCACCCCCTATACTTGCCATTGCTAGTCCCTAGCAAACACTTATGCAATAAGTATGAAAAGAATAAAGAAGAAAAGAAAAAGCAAGAATAAATTGAACTGATTTCAATAATTAAACTTTTCTTCACAAAATCAAAGTTTGGAGCTCAGGTTAGACCTTGTTGTGAAGATGTGTGTGGAACCTGGCTGGGAACCAAATTTGAAACACAACAACCTCAGAGAATCACAGAACTCGATTCAAACCACCTCAATAGCTAGGTCAGAACTAGCCTACATCATACGCAAACCCTTATGACTATGAAGCTGACTTGTATAGTGTAAGTTATAGTGGCTCTCCCCAACTGGAATGACAAAGGAACTGACTTCTCCAGAATAACAACCCAATGATTCCCCAATCCAGCACTCTGTCCTCGAGGAGCGGGTATTCCCTTCTAAGTTCAAGTGGCATCCAACTCAAGAGGAGGAGGTGAAGAAAATAATGGACGGTAGCCAGTGTAGCTACCTATCTCGGGATGCATGACCAACGTAGTCAAGTCATCCAGCTGCAGGCTCACATAATGTAACTTTGATGCTCAAGCTTGCTTATTGACTATACAATATATATACATACTCCGGCAGGCATTTTATTTTCTTTTCAGGCATGTCCACTTTTTTGGAGTTTTTTAAATACTATTTACAACAGCATTTACATAAGGAGTTTTTCCTCTTGAGCCATAAGACTATCCCTCTTTTGAAGCTTTATTGCAACCCACACTCTCGTGTCTTTAGACTTCATGGTAACTGGACTAGGTTGGGGTGCACTTCCCTCCCTAGCCGAGTACGAATGATTCCACCCGTGTGCATCTCAGACCGGTAAATCCAACCCCCTCACAACTCCAACTGAGGCGAGCCAAGTGAAAGGTGCGAGTGTCCAAGTTAGGTCACGACCGACAAGAGTCATGTGTGCGTCTCGAAAAGTTCTAGTTAGTCAGTTGAGGTGACTTGAAACCAGCCCTGAGTCTCAAAGAATTAAGTCCTAATGGACATGAAGTACCTTAAACCTAGTTCCCATAAGGTTCCCATGCAGTCAGGAGCAGTAAGGTCCAACCAAGCTCCAATCTTCGACTTTATTGGACTAGTTCAATAATCAAGCTCAATCAAAGAATATGAATGCTATGAAAATGCTATGTACAATGCAGAAAGAATGATGCAATTTTTCAAAGAATTTGAAAAGAATTTTTAACAAAAAGAATTTTTGGCACACAAAGTATGAAATATTTACAGCTATTTACACGGGTGTGCCGCTTTTTATTTATTTACAAGACTTAGAATTTATAGGTTTTATTAAGTTAGTACAATGATAAAGAATTTTATTTTTATTTATAATTATATACACATTTTGTCCCTCTTTTAATGAGGCATTCATTCCTCAATTACATTTGAAAACGATTTGAAAACTATAGTACAAAATATTTTTTGCAAATATTTACAAACATTTGAAAGCTATTTTGCAAAGTTTTTTCAAATAATATATATACATTTTTTAAAAATATTTTCACAACCATTTTCAGAATCATTTGCAAATAGGTTTTCAAAATGTTTTTATTTCACACAAAGAAAAGAATTTTTCAATCAAAATATCTTTACAAAGGTTGAAAATATTTCATAAAAAGTTTTCCAAATGGTTCACACCATTTTTTAAATCATTTTGCAAAAATATTTTTATTCTGATTTATAATCAGTATATACAAAAAGAATTTGAGGAATAAATTATGTTATTAATTGGTTGTTAATGAATGGAGTTTTAGCCATTTTTATTATCAATAGTATTAAAGTATGAGTTATGGCTAAAGTATATACAGAGTATATACGGCCGCCCTATACTTAGCATGAGGTATGTCCTCATAGATCGAAAATAGAAAGAGAAGACATAACTCGTACTGAGTATAGAAAAGCCTATACTACAACGACTGGATGTGAAATGAAAGAATGAAGAGAAAATTAATAATAAGGTGGCCGCCCTCCCTATACTTAGGATCAAATAATCCTAAGTATAACAGACTATACACAAGGCATGGAGGGTCAAGGGTGGGAATAAACAGATCACGGCTCGGGCTATCTCCCCCTATACTTAGGGTGAGATATCCCTAAGTATATTAGAGTAAATCAAGAAGAGAGGAGACAGTAGAGGGGATCAACGAATGAAAGAATCTGGTATGCATCCCCCTATACTTAGGACAAAGTACGCCCTAAGTACAGAAAACTGACAACAAGGGATGACACCTTTTATGTAGAAAAAGAAAAATGAAAAGGAAAAGAAGAAAAGACAGATGTGGATACATGACAAGATCGTGGAGAATATACACATCACTCCCCCTATGCTTAGGGTGAAAGATCCCTAAGTATAAGCAACGACATGAGTGATGAAACAGAACGGAGAAAGAACAACATAGTGTGTACCCCCTATACTTAGGACAAAGTGTGTCCTAAGTATAGACATAAAGATATGGCACATGATCTGGGGTGCACATAACATGCGGGAGAAAGAATGAACGAAAGACGAAACACATATATGCAAAAGGGTATAGACTGATGAGGTACAGGACGGTATCTAGCAAGTAAATACCGTGCTCTCATCATCGTCTCCCTGTGAGAATGATGACGTAATCAGAAAGTGAAAAGATATCTGAGTATACAATCAAGTAGGTGTCGGCTATCGGGGAAAATAAATCGAAAGGTGAGACAGGGTTCGTTAGCGGAGAGGAGTGCATTGGCTCATAAGGAAAGAATGAGTGAGTGGATCTGATACTGTAAGACATGTAGGGAGAGTGAGCAGTACAGACTCCTCCAAGTCAGTCATGATCTCAGAAAGGTCTAAAAGTGAAGAGCAGGAGACTGTCAGTGTAGCGTGATATCCGATGATAATAAGATATGAAAGTCACAAGAATACACCGAACAACGCAAGATGCGACTAAACCTATGAGGGCCTCAAGGTGAGCAGACTCAGATGAGTCAAAGATCGTAAAATAATCAGAAGTCTCGGTTCCATGTCCCAAAATATAGGAGACACAACCTGGGAGGAGACCAAGTACACAAATAAGAAGACACGGCTTCGTGCTCCAACAGAAAGGAGACACCAGAAGTGAAGATGAGTACTTAGAAAATGATGTACCCTCCCACAGATAACCCTCAGGGAGTAATACATGCTAGTCAATGAATAATCAGGATAGAGGCTTACCCTTGAAAGGGTCATCAAGGTGAGCAGACTTGAAGGAGTCAGATCCATCAGACGGATCAACAGAAGCGGCCTCGATAGGCGACAAATCAGCTACCAACAGTAGAGACCGACTGAACTAGAAAATGTGACAGCGTCCTGCAGACAACCCTCGGAGAGCACTATGAGGTAGGCAAGGAGTAATTAGAAAAGTAAATCTCATCCTTACGAGGACCATCAAGGAGAGAAGACTCAAAGGAGTCAGGGAGATTGGCCTCGTGCACCTACAGATCGGGCGTGCAATCAGCAGGAAGGCCAATCAGTCAAATCAGACGACTAAGTTTCGGGCTCCGATAAGGTGGAGACATAGTTAGTGAATGAAACCGATCGTAGAGAATGTGTTGCATCCTCCCGCAGATAGTCCTCGGGGAGTAATGCAAACTAGGTCAATCAAGACATGGAATTGCTGGAAGCACATCTCAGGTCCTCAGAAGCAATCAATCAATCATCAGTAGGGAATAAGATCATGTGAGTGATAAATAATCAGGTTAATCACAGTACATCCTTCAAGTCAATCCAATCAGCTAAGATGGCACAAAATATAAGCAGAAATCCTCAAATTGCCACAGTCGATGATAGTCAGGAGATCGAAGATGGCTCAGACAAGTAGATGAATGAAATCATGTGGTTTCCACACACCATTGATCTGAAGTCTGAATCAGAATAGTCAATCAATCCTCAAAATTAAGATGGTTGGAACCGCGAAATAGATTGATCAATCATAGCTTATGATGTCATCATCAAATCATCAAAATATATCACATCCTCAATCCGATGTGCGTGATCAAAAATTCTCAATAAAGAATCACACCTAGTGGTCGTGCATCATCACAGTCGTCAATAAGCTCTCTGCACATGTCGGAAGGCAAATCCACCGAGAGTAGCATATCAATCTCGGCATCCTTAAAACATGCCCGACTTACTCTAATAATCAATTTACATCCTAATCCTCAATGCGAGCTATATCCGTAAGCACAACAATCCCAGGTAAGAGAAGTGATGATACAAAGGGGCACGAGGGGGGTGGGTGAGATGAAGGTGGACATAGTCAAAATTATTGATCAAGGAGAGGGTCTCCTTCAATCGGACTAGATGTGGGTGATATGGGTAAGGAGAGAAAAGCTGCAAGATCCGGCTACGAAGGTGAAGCTCAAGACCCAATATTACAACTCAATGCAGATAAGGAGAAGAATGTATAAGAAAGGTAGAGAGACTCAAAGATGAAAAAGGATAACTCACACAGATGGGACCGATAAATCTACGAGAGATGAAAATGCAAATGGATTCCAGGTCACAATCAATACATAAAGCAAACCCCCAATTCACCTACTCAACACAGTAAAGATCGAGATGTGGTCTTTTTATCTTGTTGATTTTAGAGTTAGGTGATCATCTAAAAGTTGTACACATCGAATCTAGGCTTGGGATTGGGGCACTAATCCTTAGCGTGTACGTATGAATAAAATGCACATGCAAGGAGGGGGTTGCTCTCCCCAAGATAAGAAATCCAGTACATTTTCATTTATAAGTCCAATAGAGTTGGCAGTCCCGATTTTATTTAAGTTATTACTTTTTTGTTATTTTTCAGTGCACGTACCTAACAGGTTTTCCAATTCCATTTAACATCCTAAGTGATCAAAATCAGAGGGAGAAGATCGGAAAAGCCATGCAAGTCAAAAACAATGATGCATGCCAAGTCAGAAGACTTACACTGCATCCCAACTCTCTCCATGTGGGATGCAATACAGAATTGAAAACCTATGCTATAAGCAAATGTAATTCGATGAAATCACCCTAGTATAGTAATTGCTATTATCGTGAAGAACCACATGCTAAATATCTAGAGATGAGATCCAAAAGAACGGTCTCTGAAGTGCATCGGTGTCCGTCACAATAGATCATACAAGCGTTGTATAGCACTTCTCTCGGTGTTCGATCTCAAATCCTAATAAATAGCAATTCAAAATTTGACTAAGTCTAGAAGCGAAGCTATGGTACATGCAATTATATTAGGGGCTTTGGACCTTAATCTATTGAGCAAGCAATTCCTAGGCTAAGGCTCATTCACACAAAATAATAAAAATAAAATAAAAAGAGAAAAAGTATCAAAACCGTCGAGGCCCCCGAGGGAACTGGACCTCGAGAAGTCGGAAAGTCTGTGAGAGTCCTGAATTATTACATGCCAAGTGTCACTCTCTCACATAAATTTAATTTTTTTGTTAAGAAAAATGCATAATAAAATGAAGCTCGGAAACTGTCTCAAAAATTCCTCCAAGTCTGAATCAGTTGTTCTCTCCTGCCGGCTCAGTCAGAAGGCCGGCTCCACCTTGCTTGGGTGCATAGGTCCTCCTAAGAGGTCCTCCGTCACACTGCAGTCCCTCGCAAAAGATTCAAACATGAAGGAGTGTTAGACCATTCACAATAATATCAAATAGTAAAGAAAAATAAATAAATGAATAAATACAAAAATAAATGAATGAATGAATCAAGAGATATAAGACACGAAAGAATCTCCAACTAAGCGATGTTGCTCCCCGGCAACGATGCCATTTGATAAAGAGGATTTTACAGGGATTTGTTAATCAAGCACAATTAGCGTCACTGAGGTGACCGCTTTAGAAAACCCAGCTTTAATCAACAATTAACCCACAATAAGAATAAATCAATGAAAATAAAAAATGTATGTGGATTTAAAATTTATTATAACTCTACAACAACATGTATAGCATTTAAGTATGTGTAGAGGTCAAACATAGGGAGCAAACGGTAGAAGGAGGCATGAATAATGCTCAAAAATTCTGTCTTTTATCTCTTGCCCAATTTATTATTTTTGTGGGTTTTTTATTTTATATTTTTGATTTTATTTTATGTTTTATAATTTTGTATTTTCTTTTTATATTTTTCAATTTTTATATTTCTTTTTATCTAAATATAATATATATGTGTGTGTGTAAATAAGTATATGTAATAATACAATATAATCTATACACAAATAACATATACAAAGAAATATGAAAAAATAGTCAAAATATAATAAAAATGGAATTTTTGTGATGTTTATATTTTCCTAATTTTTTTGTTATTTTCTGGATTTTTTTGATAATTTTTATGTATTTTTAAAGTAAAAAATATCCCCAAATAATGGATTAATTAAATACCCAAAATTGAATTTGATTTTATAAATAGTAAATAAAGTCCAAAATTATTTAAGTCAATTTTAATATATATATATATATATAATAAAATAGGAACATATATTTTTGGATTGTTTAGAAATTTTTAGGATTTTTATAAGAGATTTTGGGTTTTTTTAGATTTTTAGGCTTTTTGGTTTTCCATTTTTAGTGATTTTTGGTCTGTAAATAGAATAGGTACAAATATACTATATATTTGAAAATTTTAGTGACGTTTTTATATTTTTTGGTATTTTATAAAATAAACAAGGAATAAATAGGCTCCTTTTAATTTTAAATATATAGATTAAATGTAAAAATGCTAATAAAAAATAATGGCTCGAAAGTACAAGATATGAAGCATCTAATCCCATTTTTGTGGATTTTTAGGAGCACATTAGCTATATATAAAAATTAGGGAAAATACACAAAATTAAGTGTCCTAGCAGGGGCATAAATGCAATAAAAATAAAGTACATGGGGCTCTGTACAATTTTTCCAACATAAAACAACCTTTATTTAATTTTAATGAACTGATTTACAGTTACAAAAATTATCAGGGGATTATATGCAAAATTTCCACAATCACGTGGGGACTACACATGACTCAGGGTGGGGGGGGCAAAGTGCGAATAAATAAAGTTTAGGGGCCTTTTTACAAAATGACCAATTTATTTACAATACTAATTTTCATTTACCTGGTTAAATATTAAAATACAAAATTGAGGGACTAGGTTTCTAATTTACCCCTCAGTGCGCACGATCAGACGACGATGGAGCTCTCACACGTATCGTGTCCTCATCGCAAGATAATGGCTGGGCGATGGATGTCTGTGATTAGATCACCTAAGGTGATCCAACGACAGAGGCATGCGATGATCAGACGTAATCTGGAGCGTCTGGTAAACGACTGGTGATCGGACGGCTCTCGGGATGGGTAGAGGAACGGGGATGCAACTCGCCTTGGGCGATTTCAATCGATCGTCACGGGCTCCTCCGACCACCTCAAGAGCTGCTGGATGGATCTATACATTCCTGCAGGTCCGACGAAGTTTCCAGGTACCTCAAAAAGGTCCAGAGGCCATTGATGGGCCCCTGGGCGCTCGGAGAAGAAGGGCGGCTTGGGGAACTTCAAATGGAGACGATTTGAGCCCCAAAGGGCTTTGTTGGGCTTTTGATCTGCAAAGAAAAGGACATGGGTCGAGGGCAAACCGCCTCGACCCGATTAGGCATGGAATCATTGAGGGTTGGGCGAACGGAGGTGTGCTCCGGCGTAGATGGATGAAGGAATACGGGGGACCCGATCAGGTGTTGATTTAGGGTGAAGGGATGGTGGAATAAGGTGGAGAAGCGGCGAGGAGTGGAATGGCAGTGGTCAGCGCGGTCGAGAACAAGCGGGGTACTGTGAACGAGGTTTGTTGGAGCAGAGCTCCGACAAACAATGAATCGAACATTTAACGCCAAGTCTAAGGTCTAATTGCTAATCTAAAGACATAAAGAAAATGATGGAATTGAAATCTATCTAAAAAGTGTAAAGGCATAGCTCGTACCTTCCCAGGAGGAAAGGGAGCAGGACGGTGTTGGAGCTCTGTCGTGGGTGCACCTCCATTGCTCCCCAGCCGCCACGAGCTTCAGGAGACCTCCCCTTGTCACGTGATGTGGCTAGGCCAAAACCACGGGGCTCTAGGGTTAGGAAATGACCAAAAATGCATGGAGGTTGGATGTCCATTATTTATAAACAATGATATGCACCCTTATTGACCAGGCTAAATCAAGAAAATGGCGCTATGTAAAAGGGATCTATAAGGCTGGCGTGGATGTACAAAGATTACTGATGATTTTTCATGAAGGGAGAGATGGCGATTGATCGATGGATGAACCACGAAAAATATAATAAAAGCGGGAAGTAGACTATTCTGACAATCGCATGCGCCTGGGGGTCAAGTTGACTGGCGGTTAATAGAGGACTCTATCCTATTGGTCCAGCCAGACCTGTTACAGGACAAAATAACCATTTTATTAAAGAATAATTATTTAAAAAAATGATTTTATTAATTTTTGATATAAAATAAAATGTTTATTATTTTATGTAGTATTTTATTATGATTTTTATTTATTTTTTTGGCGTTATTTATTAGTGGTTAATTTTTAAATGTGTATTTATATGTATATTTGCATATATTTTATATAATTTTTAATAGTGTATTTATAGGTATATTTACCTATATTTAATGCATTTTTATTTTTATTATGTATAATTTATTTTATTTTTTATTATTTTATTTTATATTTTTATAACTTATTTTTGTGAGTATAAATATTATATTATTTTATTTTTATAATGTTATTTGTATACTTAAATAGATATTTATATTTTATTGGTATAATTATAGGTACTTTACCTATGTATTAGTCTTATTTTGGTTTTATATTTTTAGTAGAATATTAATAATATATACAATATTATAAAAATATAAATGAAGAAGGAAATAAAAGAATAAAATCCATTTTTATTTATATACATATATGGCATAGGTACTTTGTCAATGTATGTATATAGACTTCTTTTATTTTACATTCTCCTTTTGGTTTTATTTCGGTTTTAATATGTACATGTGTTATAAATAATAATTACAAAAGTATAAAAATATAGATTTGTAAAGATAATGAATGATGAATAAAATGAATATTTTAATTGGTAGAATATACAATGAGGGTCAAAAACCTAACTTTCACATAGTAACTCCAAAAAATATAAAACCACCACCATTAAATAGTTTGTGAAAAGTTATATACAATTAGATGTGATTTTGATATGTTTTGAGTTTTTATTTGAAAGATATGGATCTATGAAGTTGGGTTTCTCGCTTTTTATTTTGTATATAAAATGAACATTGTGTATTATTTTTGTACAAACTCAATTTTGTATTTTGTTCACATTATTATCTACAAATTTCATGTACAAAGTTTCTTCATTTAATGGATAAATAATAAAGAATAAAATAGGTGTTAAAAATACATAAATAATGAATAAAATAATTGGGTTTTTATTCCATTTTGGCGCTTATCTCCCCCTACTTTATTCCTTGTCAACCAACTCAATTCTTGACGTGGTCTCAGGGTTCAAGGTCATAAAATATCTTCAATATTTTATTCCTTTTTCTTTTCTTCTCTTTATTCTATAATTTTGGCATTAAAAACCTTATTTTATCTACAAATAATACAATAAATAACGAATGCTATTGTGTACAAATTAAGGCTATTTACATGCATTAGCTAGGGTTTTTGAGGCCAAAATGATAGAATAAAGGTGATGAAATGGAGATTCATCCGTGTAGTCGCTGGTCGACATCCAAGCATACATGTATCACTCAACAAGTCAGTGACATACTTTCTCTGAGTCATCACAAGCCCCTATTGGTTTCTGGCAAACTCCAATCCCGGAAAGTATCTTAGGGCTCCAAGATCCTTGGTAACAAATTCATGACCCAGAAATTCTTTCATGCTCTTTATTCCATGTGTATCATCTCTTGTTATGAGTATATCATCAACATACACCATAATAGTAGTCATACCTCTAGATGTTCTCTGTGTAAAAAGAGAGTGATATGCATTTGCCCGTTTGAACCCCTGTTTCTCAAACAAGTTTGAGAGCTTCTGGAACCAAGCTCCAGGGCTCTGCTTAAGACCATAGATTGCCTTATGAAGTTTACACACCTGTGAACACTCCCCCTCAACAACAAACCCCGAGGGTTGTTGCATGTAGACTTCCTTCTGAAGATCACCATATATAAAAGCATTCTTGACATCCAACTGAAACGGAGGCAAAACTCAGACCACGACAACATATAAGAGGGATATGTAATGTAGAATGACGAGTAACTGGGGAGATTATGTCAAGATAATCCACCCCGTACGTCTGAGTAAACCCACGAGCAAGCAGTCTAGCCTTGTACCTATCTATGCTACCATATGGATTCTGCTTCACCATGAAAACCCATTTGCAACTTACTATAGATGCAACAGCGGGGGTGGGGCCAAGGCTCCATGTACCTCTTGACTGCAACATCTCATCTTCCATAGCTAATCGCCACCGATTATCCTGCAGGGCCTCTTGATAATTTCGTGGTATGGCCACGGCTGACAATACACCTGCAAATTTCCTAAAATCACTAGTCAAATGATCAAAGGAGACCATGGATGTAATAGGATATGATGCACAACTACGCTTTTGCTTCCGAAACAATAAGTAAGTCCAACTCATCAACCTCCACATTTGTCTCCTGTACATAATCCTGCTTAGGTAGATCACCAGACCCATTATTAGAGATTATGTATTCGGAACATACCTCATGTGTGCTAGATGATGAGTGGTGACCATGAGCAGAAGTAGGCTGGCGGGTATAGTGATGCGGCAACGGTGGAACTGGGACCATAGTAGGTGGTGTAGGTGGAGGTGATAGTGGTGGTGTTGGTGGAGCAGGTTGTGATGGTGGTGGTGGCATGTATATTTCATCATCAGAGTCTGCGTAGGTTAACCAATCACTTGTAGGAGAAAAGTACATCATCAACTCGAAAAAGGTGACATCAGCACTAACATAATACTTCCTGTGCAGTGGATCATAACACTTGTACCTTTTTTGTGTCTTGGAGTACCCAACAAAGACACACTTGACAACCCTAGGAGAGAGCTTGTCAATACTTGGAGATAACTAGTGGACAAACACGACCGAACCAAACACATGAGGAGTAAGTGAGAACAATTCCTTTCCAGGAAAAGCAAGAGAGAAAAAAAGGAATTTTCTCTCCCAAAACTAACGAGCGCATACAATTAATAAGATAGCATGTTGTAAGGACAACATCGCCCCAAAAGGAATGTGGAGCATGACTCTGAATTAGAAGAGTCCTTGTAACATCAAGAATGACGATGCTTCCTCTCCGTAACACCATTTTGTTGGGAAGTATATGCACATGATGTTTGATGAATAATACCTTGGGTTGAAAATAATTGGAAAGAGAATGACGACAAAATTTCAAGGCATTATCGGTTCTCACAAATTTCACCGAAGAAGAAAACATATTTTGTACTTCAGTGATAAAATTTTTGATAACATCTCTGGCTTCAGATTTATTCCTTAATAAAAAGACCCAAGACAAACGAGAGTAATCATCCACTGCAACAAGATAAAGCATGTGTCCTTGATGATCGGGAGCACGACTGGGACCCCAAATATCTATATGAAGCAACTCAAAAATGGAGTTATATATCCAACTCTGACGACTAGGAAATGCAGACCGATGATGCTTTCCCAACTGACAAGCCTCCCATTGAAAGGATGAGTGAGGAGGGATCTGAGGCAGACCACGACCCATTTTCTGGAGTGGGAGATGACCAAAGCGTAATGCCACATGAAGGGTGAGACAGGTCCAGTTGAAAGAGAAGAAATGCTAGCATATAGAGTTCGGGTTAAGCAATAGAGGCCACCTTGCTCACGGTCACACCCAATCACCTTTCCCATAAGGATGTCCTGAAATACAAGTGAAGATGGGTCAAAATTAGCTCGATAATGTAAATCCTTTGTAATCTGACTAACATATAATAAGTTCATAGAGAAGTTAGATGCACGCAACACATTCTGTAAATGCATAGAGGGTGTCATACTAATCTCCCCCCGTCCAGTGATTGGGGAATGAGTCATATCTGAAACAACCATAGTGCATCCTGGAGGAACATATCTGTATGTTGTAACTTGATCCTGTCTCTACACAAGTGATGTGTGGCACCAGAATCCATAATCCATTCTATTACATCGGATCCACAACTGGTAGTGAGTGCATAGGTACTACCTGAAGTACTGGAGGAGGTTGAAGCCATCACATCAGAGTAACTCCTAGAGGCCGAGGAAGACATGGAGGGACTGGCTGGAGGTATAATGCCCCTTTATCGTGCTACAAGATCATCAAACCATTGATCCATATAGGAGGCAGTCGGAGGCTCAATCTGCTCAACCACTCAAGCGGAGGCAGTAAATCCATTCTTAGAGTAGCATGTATCTTAGGTATGTCCAGGACGATGATGAATCCCACTTGGATCGTCATTATTCGCTTTTTATCCTTGATCAACAAGAACTTCCTGACAAAATCTTCATTAATTCCGCATCTTTAAAAATGAGTCTATCTGTGTAATTAACCTATTATCTGACCCTATTTATTGTATTCAATTACTAACTATTTTTCTTATTTTTTATTTTATTAAGAACCCATAAAAATTAGGTTAAATATTATATATATTTATCTTGACCTTTAAAAGAAATACAACAACAACAAAGCCTTTTCCCACAATTAAGTAGGGTCGGCTACATGGATTCTTTGCCTCCATTCAGATCTATCTTGGGTCAATCCCGAGCTTATATGACCTTTAAAAGAAATAAAAATACAAAAAATCTCAAACTCCAAAAAGGTAGTTTTTATCTCTTAAAAATGCTCTTAAAAATTCATCTTTGTATAAATGACATCTTTTGACTTTTTGTTCACCATGAAACTTGTTCATCGAGATCTACAACTTTAATGTTTTGACTTTTTTCCTAATTTTGCCTCTAATTATTTCTTTTTTATTTTTCTTTATTTTATTAATTTCTGAATTTTCTGATTGGGCCACGTGGTGCCCTCTGGGCTGCCCACGTGGCATGCTCCTCTCTTTGTCACCCGACCCGTTAGATCCTCTCTTCCCCACTTCAATCGTCGTTGTCCATACCCTCTACCCTCCCAGTCATTGATCACTTCCACTCGATCTCATCTGAGCCACTCCTTAGAACTCTAACCCCACCCGCTGGATCAATCCCATCCAGTGGATCCTTATTGCTCCACGTCGCCCTTCTCTCAAGGCCCTTGGATGAAGCCTATGCTTCATCATCACCGTTCACCCCCGTCTGCTCTCCAGACGCTAGATCATATCATTTGATCTAATCTCAACCCTCGCCCAGTGTCTATCCCCCGAACGTTGGGTAGAGGGATCCAATGGTCCAAAACCCATCGTCTACCTCCAAGTCTTCCTCCTCCCCATCAGCTACGCCTTACGAATTACCCGTCCCCATCCATTTTTGGTTGTCGACATGCCCTCTCTCTTCTCGATTCAACACTCCCACTCGATACCCCTAACAACCGTTATGCTCGCCATACCACTAATGGTCCTCATCATTCCTCGACCTCCATCAGGCGACCGTTGCAAGTCATCCCCATCACCACCTAAAATAGTTAATCTCCTCCTCCTATAAAGCCCCACCTTTGCCACCGATAGCCCTTGTCCATTGCTTCACGTGCCCTCTTCCTAGCCGCCTTCCCCTCCTTGTGACAGGAGGAGGCATATTTGGTAGGCGACAATGGATGAAACCTAGGTGTCGACCCACGACTTGACCACCGTGCCACGATGCCTCCAAACCCCGCCGAGCACCGAGGATCGGCCGACCTTGTCGTGCGACGACCGTAGAATCCCCTAGGGACCTCAGCACATACCGCTTCACCCACCGTCATTCTCTTCCATTCTCAAGGTACTCCTTCCCCTGAGTTTTTCATCATCTTTCTCTGAATTTTCTCACCGTACACAAAACCATCCACCATCGCATAACCATCTTCTGAGCTTCACCTAACCACCTCCACCTTATCCGTACCTTCCACTCGCCCTTTTCCCCTCTCCAGGACCCCCTCCCCCTCCGTTACTTTTCTTCTCAGGCTCGTTGGAGAAGAACCAGCAGGGCCCCGCTTCCCGTCGCCCCATGACCCTCCAGCCACCCTCACTTCACTCGCATTTACTTTACGCATGCTTCGACTATCTTCTAACTCTGCAGGAACGTCAATGGCCGGAGCCCCTCGCTTCTCTCTGATATCGCATCTTCGCTCGGGCGAGGAACCATCGTCCTCCATCTCTGACCTTCCCCATGTCTTCCCCGCCTGTTGAACGTCCTCGTCGGTGCTCCAGAAAGCTTCTTCGATCATCAGGGATGTGGCTAGAGCATGAAGGAGCTTGACGAGTCCGGAAATGCTGAGTTAAGAAATCGTTTTTAGCTTCGAGTGTGAAAATAATCAATGTGTTTGTTGTAGGCGGCGATCGGAAACAGTCAAGAAATAACCACTAATTTTTAATCAATTTTAATCCAGTGGTTTTATGTTTATTTTACTTGGGCAAGTCCCAAGGTCGATCACAAGGAGGCAAAGGAACAACCTAGAGTTGTGTCTATCCAATTTCGTGTTCGGTTTTCGAGACGGTCTTTTTTTAAGATTTTTCAATGCAATAAAGGGATGCAAAATGCAAATTCGGCCTATTTTAGGGACTAAAATATAAACTTCGATCAAACGATGTCCAAAAAATACGAAACTGGACGGGATGATATGTATGACAAAATAAATGCACTGTAATTTTTTTGGAATTTTTAGATGCAATATGAATTTTTTTATGAATTTTTAGATGCAAACAAAATGATTTTCAATATTTAATTATAATAAATATTAAACCTACTTTTTTTCAAGATACAAAATTATCTAAGTTCTATCACTAGGTGATGGATCTTAAAAAAATCCTAAACCTCAAAAATGTGGGGTTTAATACCTATTAAAAATTAAATACTAAAATATGCAAAATGATTTTTATAGAGCAATTTATGCATGCAAATACAAAGATTTTTGGGCACAATGTTAATAAAAAATAACTCTACAATATGTGATTTTTCGGGGATTTTTAGAGCAACAGTTAATCAACTAGAAAATTCAGAGAATAAAATGGGCAAAGTTTGTAATTTTCCACAGAATAATTTATAATTAATTAACCGTTGATCCGAAAAATATCCACAATCTTTCAAAATGTAGAGAATTAAGCAACAAACAAAGTGATATTTTTTAATAATAAAATAATGTAAAGAATATGTCCAAAGTTATGGGGGAACACAGGGGTGCAAATGCAATCAGCAATAAATAAAATAAAAATAAAATATGCAGAGGGGGACCTACAAGTAATTACCGAAGATTCTGGGAAGCAAATTGCAATTTTTCCAAGGGTCACGTGCGCTGCACGTGACCTTGGAATGGCTGGACTTGGATGCGAATGATAGGACCTGGCCGGGGGATCTCTGTAATTTACCCAGAAAGTCATGTGCAAAGCACGTGACACCTGGGTCTTCTTGCGAATTGGAGAGAGACCGAGGGTATCGGTGAAAGTTCCCCCAAACGCACGTGCTACGTGCGTGGGGGCCTCGGGCTTGGCTCCCGGCCTCCGGCGTGAGAGAGGTGGAGGGGCGGTGCTGGTGAACGCACCGCCTCCCGCAGCTGTCGGTGAAGATGCCCGGCGTTGGGGCGAGCTCCGGATGTCGGCGGAAGGCGGTTGCGAAGTCGATGAAGATCGTAGGCGGTGGCTGGCCGGTGGGCTTCTGCTGGCGGCCAAGGTGGAGTTGAGACGAGGCTGCTGGAGGTGATAGAGGTGGAGACGTTGGCCTTCCTCTGGCCGACACACGGCCAAGAGGGGGCGGAGTGGCGGAGCTCGGTGAAGTCGACGAAGACCGGGATGAAGTCGGCGGCATAGATAGTGGCGTAGCTTCGGGCGGCGGAGAAGACGGTTGAGGGGTTGATGACGACACGCTGGAGGTGGTTGTCGGGGCGTAATTGGAGGTCGGTGAAGCGCTGAGGTGGTGAAGCCATCGGAGAAGATGATGGTCGGTGGCAATGTTGATGACGATGACGCGAAGCGGAGGAGAGGGAAAGCTCCGAGCGGAGCGAAGAGCTCGGAGGCGGGGAGATATAGAGAGAGAGTGAGAGAGATAGAGAGAGAGAGAGAGGGAGAGAGAGAGAATACCTGGACGAAGAGGTGGCTCGACGGTGTGAATGGCCGGAGCGGAGCAGCGGTTATGGGGATGGCGTTGCGACGAGGATGGGGAGACCTCGGATCACGTCGAGGTTGGGCTGTCACCACCAGATGGGAGCATGACGGATCCAGATCTGGGGTTGACACCGGCGTTCTTAAATAGGGCACGAGAGGGGTGGCTGCGCGAGACATGAGGAGCGGTTGGGGCCTGTTGCGAGATTGACGGAGGCGGGGAAGGCGGGGGTCGTTGGCGACGGCCGTTGCGGAAGATGCGGAGCGGCCGGCAGAGGTTTCGGGGGAGGGATGCCCAGGAGATTGACGAAAGTCCACGGCCGTTCGATCGGCCGAGATCGAACGGCCGAGAACGCTACACGTGGCGAGCGGGTGACAAGAGAGAGGGCGCGGGGTACACGTGCAGTGCGCGTGCGGGGGTGGCACGTGCGCTGCACGTGCGTGGTTTTTATTTTATTTTTATTTTTTTATATATATATATATAAATGATAGAATAAAAATGCAAAAAAATAGCTGACACGTGGCGGCCTCTGGGGCTGCCACGTGTCAGCACCAGAAAAATCAGAGATAAAATACTTTGTAAAATCGATAAAAAATAGCAAATGACCTCAGATCGAAAAAGTTCCTTCATGAAAAATGCTCGTCTCGACGATATCTACAACTTTCATGAATACATCAAAGCCAAAATCGGTCAAATATAAAAAGTGAATTTTTGGGGTATCCCATGTACATAGAATACCTTGATTTTGGGGTTTTCTAATTTTTTTGTCATTTTTAAACAAGATAAAAATCCGGAAAAATATGGAAAAATTAAAGATAAATAAAAGATACCTAATTCTAATTTTATTTGGATTTTTATTGATAAATATAATCTATGCATAAAATACAAGGTCAAAGCCGTGAAAATACACAATGTACAAAAGAGGCCCAAAACCCAACTTTCACATACGAGCTCCGATTCACTTGAACTTGGTCTTGTTTTGAAGGTAATTGAATGTGTATTAGTTCAACAATGAGTAGGATCAAATCGAACACTGGATGGGGAAGATATGTGGCTTTTAGTCCGAAAATCCTGAAACTAGGGTTTGGGTTTTTGGTCCACTTAACAGGGTTAGTGATTTTTTTGTATTTTTCATTTATTCTTGTTAGTGATGTGTACACAGTGGAGGTAGTTCTAGGTCATGCGGTGTTAGCATGAGAGAGTTAAAACTAGGGGAAGTTAGGCTATTTACAGGTCATTTTTGGCTTGGATTTTTGGCTTCTTATTTTATGCAGAAATTAATGCTAAAATGCAATTCTTATGAAATCATGCATAAATGTTAATTATGTGAAATAAATGCAGAAATGCAGTTGATTTTGAGGGACTTGAGCTTAATTAATGAGACTTAGAGTGGTGAATCCAAGATTCATCAGAGCTCTAAGGAGGTCGTTGGAGCACAACCTCCTCTGGCAGAAAGGGCGGATCACAACGAGCAGATGCCGTCAGATCTTCACGATCGGATGACCCAGGTGCAGACACGTGTCATCCCAAGCCTCCATGCCAAACCTACAAGCTTGGGTGCACCGGGCCAAGGACCAAAGCGCAAGACGAAGCCACGTGTAACCCGAAGCTGAAGCGCCTCACGTGAGGGCCTGAGTAAATTGCATGAAGGACCCTATGACTTTTGGATGATATAATTAGGACCTCCAGACGTGTGCCTCATGTGTGCACATGGGGTATTTTACAGGGAGGTCCAGTCGGTTTCTCAATATTACAAATATGTCCCTGCACGCAATGGATAAATTACATAAGGGCCATGTCGGTTTTTGGTATTTGCAAATGGATCCCTCCAGGGAACCATTTGTATAGCATTTTTATTACATTTATGAAACCGTATTGTTTTGAGCATATCTTAAGCATTCTTAAATTGAGCAATTTCAGTTTCATTTTGTTGCTAATTTTACCCTCTATCTAATGGCATTATTAATTTCGTGATTGGACACATATTATGTAGGCTCTATTTTTATGTGCTCTGTGACTCTTACTTTTCATGCTAATTGCCATTATGCGTCATTGTTGCACAATCTGACTCTGAAATTGATTATAAGTTGTTACTCATTAATCTGAAAATTGTAGTGCATATTTTGTGCATACTTACTTTTCCATGCTTGTCATTTACATTTATTCATGCATAATGCCATGCATCACCTTACAATTGGATTGAAAAATCACGTAAAAAATTATATGCATCATTCCGTGCATTATTTTATCTACATTTTCTTGTGCGTCTGCATGAAGATCGAAGATTGAAAAGAACCACTTATTAATTAAACAATGAAATTTGATAAATAGACAAAGAGGCATGGTCCCTGTGTTTGACTTCGGTACACTTACAAGTAAATTAATTTCCACACATTCGAAGGTGTGGACTTTGTATGACCGAAATCTGCCTTCTGTACTACGAAAAGTCCCTTATTATTAAAGAGACGGATTTCACGTTCATCAAATGGCATCGTTGCCGGGGACACGACTCACTTTTATTTATTTGTCAAATTTTATTGAATTATTTTTTGATGTGAATATTTTCAAAATTTTCTGGTATTCTCATCATGTTGTTTTTGCATCATTTTGTTGATTATTTTCATTGATAATTTCTCTGACGATTTCTTTTGTGGCAATCCTATGGAGACCAAGGACGCTCGAGCTACATGGAGACGTGGAGTTGGGAGCTCCCGCTGCGAGGGGCCACAGAAGAAAAATGAGAAAGATTCAAAGATCAATAGTCACCATTTCATTAACGCATTTTATTGTAAAAAAATGTATCACATGTATTTCTAGCGGTCCTCGTTCGAGGACTCATGTGTATTTAAAAAAAAGAATAGATCACTAGATGATCGCCCCTCCCCCACATACACACACATTCCACTGCATCTGTATATCCGCTCACCCCCCTCATCATTTTGTATATTCACACACAATCACTCACCGCCCACATCCACATCTTCATCTGTAAAAATTCACCCCCTTCCACATCTCCATGATTTTCATATGTGTATGAACACCCTCTAACCCTAACAGCTTCAGATCCCTAGCCCAAATTCCAGATCCTTTACCTAGGCTATTCTCAACCTAAGTATAGGGGGGCCGACTAAATTTCCTTCCCTCCATTTGTCCTCTTATACTTAGGTCATTTTTGACTTAAGTATAGAGGGGCCCTCCGATCAGTTCCGCTATATCACCTTGTATTTAACCAGAGCTATGGCATCATATCACTTATGATATAAGTACATAACAAAAGTTAAGTATAGGGGGTGTACCTTATATTATTGTATATATACTTTAGCCATAGCTCATATTTTACATTTTTTTGAAAACTTTTTGGGCTTGGTTTAAGTTGACATGTGAATTGATTTTTATAAAAATTATTGTAAAATACTTTTTGAAAATGGAGGGATTATTTGTAAATAAAATTAACCTTTTTCAAAATTCCATAAAAATATGAAAAATTAAAAAATTTCTTTGGTAAGACTCTGACGACTAGGCTTAAAAAGGAGTAGCTACTCAGTGAGGGAACTTCGGTCTACCTTAGCAGAGCGGGTGCTTTAGAGGACATCGTATATGGCTCTGTCCTCAAGTAACACAGGTCCGTCTAAGGGTCCGTACTTACACCCATACTGGTTGGAAGTAGATGCAACTATTTATATGAGCATGGGCTAGTCATTGTCTCTCAAAGGAATTTAAAAAATATAATAAATGAAAAAATAAAATTTATAAAAATTTGCAAAAGATAAAAATCACGAAAATCCAGTAACTCTAGAGTTGGTATATTCCTGACACATTCACATTCACTCAAGGCTTGAGGATTTGAGGATACTTGATTTCTGATATCTTGAGAGTCTGAGTTAGCCAACCTTAGTCATTAGGGTTTTAAACTTAATAATCCACACTTCCCTAGTTTGAAAGATTTGAGCGCTATATTGCACTCTTCATCTCTACTTTCTAAAGAATATGATCAGCACAACACATTCACAATTGCATGATTGATGAGATGAGTTGAGTTATCACTTGAGGAACTAGGATTGGTGATTTGAGTTTAGACTCGATCTAATGATGCTCGAGAATGGGATAAAGTTAATGAAGGCATCAAGAAACCTGAGTGTCAGCAAAACCCTATCCAGTAAGTTTGCATGTTATTTTTGATATTTACCTATGTGCCAGAGTGTAATGAAACTAATATATTATTGATCAGTGTACGCTGACTCTTGGTAAAAGCAGTGCAGCTAGCCAAAAAGAAAAGAAAAAAAAGAAAGAAATATATCAAGAAAAATCGCTATCCTTCAAAGTCAAATTACAAAGAGATTCCACCAAAGGTGAGCGCTCCCAACCATTTTCAAAGTGTCCACTTGGACCAAACGCGATTAGGACCAAGGAGTTGGGCTAGCACAATAAAAGGGCTCTACATCGTATAGTGATACAAGACTGGGTGTCAGAGGCATCTTAGATACTCAAAAGAGACACACTCCGATACTACCAGAAAACAAGTGTAGACGACTCCAGATTCTCTTGACGGACACATTGATCAACAATAAAATATACATGTGTTGAGTAATAAGGCACTCCAAAGGCCCTTTGTTCCAATGTGAGGGAGAGGAAATAGACACAAACCTATGCCCTCCATCATCTGGCCATCCATTCCATCTACACGTTCAAGTCTGACGAATAATGAGACGGTTGACTGAAGCAGGAATCGACTTACTCCCTAGTGTTGAGGATTAGGTCTAGAGGAGAGTCTCCTGGACTGGAACCTTCGGTGATGTCTCGAATCAACTCTCATGAATGCAGTATACTAAAATTTCATATCCTTATATTTTATGTACAGATAGAGAGTCTGATAATAAGAGAAGTTGGATTCCTTTTGACTATAGCATGGTTGAGGCCAGAATTTTAGGATCACTTAAATTAAGGGTCTTCGAAGAATTGAGCCTTGAAATTTTCACATGCACTGTCAGGAATTAATCCGACTCCTTCATTCTTTAGATGCTCAAGGACGAGAATAGTATAAGTATAGGGGCATGATGAATTCTTCCTGGATCATCATTATTTACTTTTTTTATCCTCGATAAAAAGAACTTCCTAATAAATCTTCATTAACTCCGCATCTTTAAGAATGAGCCTATCTACGTAATTAACCTATTTCTGACCCTATTTATTGTATTTAATTACTAAACATTTTTCTTATTTTGATAATTTATTAAAAATCATAAAAATTAGGTTAAATATTGTCTATATTTATCTAGACCTTAAAAGAAAAAAATACAAAAAGATCTCAAACTACAAAAAGGTAGCCTTTTTATCTCTTAAAATCCTTCTAAAAATTCATCTTTGTATAAATGACCTCTTTTGATTTTTTGTTCAACATGAAACTTGTATATCTCATCGAGATCTACAACTTTCATGTTTTGAATTTTTTTCTAATTTTGCCTCCAATTATTTCTTTTTTATTTTTCTTTATTTTATTAATTTCTGAATTTTTTGATTGGGCCACGTGCCACCCTCTTGGCCGCCCACGTGATCCGCTCCTCTCTCTGTCACCTGGCCTCCCTTTTGGCCGTTGGATCCTCTCTTCCCCACTTCAATCGTCGTCATCCATACCCTCTCCCCTCCCAACCGTTGATCACTTCCACCTGATCTCATCTGAGCCACTCCTTGGGGCTCTAACTCCAACCACTGGATCAACCCCATCCAACGGCTCCTTATTGCTCAACGACGCCCTTCTCTCGAGGCCCTTGGATGAAGCCTATGCTTCATCATCATCGTTCACCCCCGCCTGCTCTCCAGCCATTAGATCAGATCGTCTGATCTAATCTCAACCCTTGCCCAGTGCCTATCCCCCAACCGTTGGATCGAGTGATCCACTGGTCCAAAACCCATCATCTACCTCTAGGTTTTCCTCCTCCCCATCTGTTACCCCTTACGAACCCCCCACCCCCTTACATTTTTGGTCGTTTCCATGCCCTCTCTCTTCTCGATTCAACAATTCCACTCGATACCTCCGACTTCCTTTACGCTCTCCAGACCATCAATGGTCCTCATCATTCTTCCACCTACATCAGGCAGCCGTTGAAAATCATCCCTGTCACCACCTGAAACGACCGATCTCCTCCTCCTATAAAACCCCATCTCCGCCACCGATAGCCCTTGTTCACTGCTTCACAAGCCCTCTTCCTAGCCTCCTTCCCCACCTCATGACATGAGGAGGCATATTTGGCAAGCGACAATGGATGAAACCTAGGTGTCGACCCACATCTTGACCACCGTGTCACGGTGCCTCCGGGCACCGTCGAGCACCGAGGATCAACCGACCTTGTCGTGCGACGATCGAAGAATCCCCTAGGGACCTCAGCACATGTCTCTTCACCCGCCCTCGTTCTCTTCCATTCTCTAGGTACTCCTTCCCTTAGTTTTTCATCATCCTTCTCTGAATTTTCTCATCGTACATGAAACCACCCACCATCGCATAACCATCTTTCGGGCTTTACCTAGCCACCTTCACCTTCGCTGCACCTTCCACTCACCCTTCTCCCCTCTCCAGGATCCCCTTCCGCTCTGTTCCTTTTCTTCTCAAGCTCGTCGGATAAGAACCACCAGGGCCCCGCTTCCTGTTGCCCCATGACCCTCCAGCCACCCTCACCTCACTCGCATTTACTTTATGCATGCTTCGACTATCTTCTAACTCTGCAGGAACGTCAATGGCCGGAGCTCCTATTCCTCTCCGATCCCGTGTCTTCGCTCCAGTGAGGAACCATCATCTGCCATCTCCAACCTTCCCCACGTCTTCCCTGCCTTTAGAGCATCCTCGTCGGTGCTCCAGAAAGCTTCTTCGATCATCGGGGACGTGACTGGAGCATGGAATAGCTCCAAGGAGGTCGCCGGAGCACAGCCTTCTCTTGTAAAAAGGGTGGAGCATGACGAACAGATGTTGTCCGATCTTCACGATCGGACGGTCCTAGTGTAGACAAGTGGCATCCCAAGCCTCCATGCCAAACCTACATGCTTGGGTGCACTGAACCAAAGACCAAAGCACAAGACGAAGCCACGTGTATCCTGAAGCTAAAGTGCCTCCCGACTGGTCCCTTATGTGCCCAGCACGTAAGGGGTTGGATAAATTGCATGAAGGACCCTGTAACTTTTGGATATTACAATTAGGTCTTGCAAGCGCAGGCCTCACATGCGAGCCTAGGGTATTTTACAGGGAGGTCCATCCGGTTTCTCAATATTACAAATATGCCTCTACGCGCAATGGATAAATTACATAAGGGCCCTACAAGTTTTTGGTATTTGCAAATGTGTCCCTCTAGGGACCTATTTACAATATTTATCTTTATTTTTATAACATTTTTATTACATTTATACCCATGTATTGTTTTGAGCATATCTTGAGCATTCTAAGTCCAAATTGAATGATTTCAGTTTCATTTTGTTGCTAATTTTACCCTCTATCTAATGGCATTATTAATTTCATGATTGAATATTGTATTATGTGGGATTTATTTTTATGTGCTTTGTGACTCTTACTTTTCATGCTAATTTCCATTATTCATCATTGTTACACAATTTGACTCTGAAATTGACCATAAGTTGTTGCTCATTGATCTGAAAATTGTAGGGCATATTTTGTACGTACTAACTTTTGCATGCTTGTCCTTTGCATTTATCCATGCATTATGTCATGCATCATCTTACAATTGCATTGAAAAATCAAATAAAAAAATTACATGCATCATTCCGTGCACTGTTTTATCTGCATTTTCTTGTGCATCTGCATGAAGACCTAAGATTGAAAAGAATCACTCATTAATTAAATAATGAAATTTCATAAATAGACAAAGAGGGTCGTGTCCCTGTGTTCGACCTTGGTACACTTACCAAGTAAATTAATTTCCACACATTCGAAGGTGTGGTCTTTGAATGACTGAAATCTGCCTCATGTACTATGACGAATCCCTATTATTAAAGAGGTAGATTTCACGTTCATTAGACAATGACAAAAGGGTCAGGACTGATGAACACGGCCTCCTCTGCCACGAGATCCTTGTCTACGCAACTAAGAAGAACCTTCTCGACCTTGGGTGGCCGCCATCGCTGAAGAAGTCTAACTGGTAGTGGAAGATGGAACAATTATCCGACTGAGCCTACAGAAGGCTTCCTCCATAGGCAGAATAATAGAGTCTACCAAAATCTGGGAACGAGCTGCCTCATACTCACGATCAAGGGCTGCCAAGAATATACCAACCATGGTGGCATTCCGATAAGTCTTCTGCTGCTCAGGGGTAGATGTAAGAGGCATGAAGCTATAGCGCTTCTCGAACATCCCACACAAGGATGTATATAGCAAGTGAAGAGGTTGTCCATTCCGCTTGATAATAAAGATATCATGCTGGAGTTATAGAATCTTTGTCTCATTCTTTGCCTGTGAATAAGTAGCAGCAAGAATATCCCACATCACCTTAATTGTGGGCTGATGGACTGTATAATTGGTGATCTCTATTGCAAATGTACTTGACAGCCAAACCTTGTCATATGCATCATCCGCCTCCCATGAGGCGTTAACCCCAGTCTTCTCAGCCTGCTCTTCCTTGGTAAGAATGTATTTATTACCTGTAGACTTCATCATGCTCATGAACTACATAGCCCACAATTCATAGTTTGACCCATCCATCTTTATTATAGGCGTAGGACCTCTGAAGGAGTCTATGGAGGGAGTAGCGACCTTATTTTCTGACATGACAACTCGAGAAGACTAGGGTTGAAGACTAGACAAGGGCTTGTCTACACTGATATAGAGAGATATGATTGCATGTCTAGACCCACGCAACCAATCTCATCAAGAAAGAAAGGACTCGACGATTGCGCTTCTAGAGGAAGGTGGTGGTTCATGTGAGGAAGGTGGCGGGGTCGGGCAGCGACGCAACCCTCGTGGAAGGAGTAGCGGTGGTGCCCGCATGTAAGGAGCAGCGACAACGCAACCTATGTGGAAGGAGCAGTGGCGCTGCATGCGAGGAAGGTGTAGGATCGAGCTGTTGCCCATGTGGAGGGGTTGCGGGCCCAAGCGGTGGGGCCGGGCAACGGCCTGCGTGGCGAGGCCGGACGACAGCCTGTGCAGGCGGCAGCCTGAGTGGAGGAGAGGAGAGGGGTGGCGTGCGTGAGATGGGGCTTAGGGTTAGGGTTTCGGAGCTCTGATATAGGACTGTCGATCTAATACCATGTTGGGAAAAAATGAAAGAGATGTCTATTCCTTGAGTACTAGGCTCTCTTATATAGGGAAAGACCTACAGACAAATTACATAGAGTAGACAGAAGAACATAAAGATATATAAAAGTACAGAAATACAAAAATATATCTCGACAGGGTCTCGTACTTCTTATGTCTAGTCCTACATAAAAAATATGAAGCCCATGAGGACATCTGCGGAAGGGGGTTTGAGTGGGTTAATCAATGCTACATATGCAAAAGGAAGGTTGAAATAAAGAATCACATTCTTTGCACTTGCCCTTTCACAAAATATATTTTCTTTCGGTTGGGTATGAATCTTAAATGGACACTATAGCTCTTTCTTCGACACAAACCTTGGCAGGAATGGATCATCAAAAGGCCAAATAATGGAAAATTGTGCACTGTTTTTGTGGCTCATTTGGAAAGAAAGCTCCCATAAAGCATTAGAGGGACACGAAACCACGCATGGGGCTCTTATCTCTGACTCTACAAATTTTCTTTGGTTCCAGATTTCAAGTGGTTAATTTTCTGTTTCTCCTTGTAGAACTTATTACCCTGCCTGGCTTCGAGCATTTCGTCCAATGGTCACCTTGGAGGAGGAGGTCAGCTCACCTACAAAGCCTAATCAAAATGCTTAACTCCTCAAAGACTTGTTGCTTGACCGGATTAAAAGATGTGATCATCGATCAATGGATTTTTTTAGATTCTTATCCAAAAGCAGATGGGTTGGCGTGATTTTGATTTCTTTTTGTTGCTACTTGGGACTTTTAGAGGTTGAAGCCTTGATGAAACCTTTCCTCGAAAAGTGTTGTGGTTCCTTTTTATGGTGTAATCCTGTAAGCCAAAATAACGTGCGTAATGTTGGAATTTTGTTGCCTCTTGTAGTACTTTCTTTTTTATGAAAGAAATGATTGATCTTTTATCTAAAAAAAGTGTCATTTTATTTTAAAATGCATCATTGTGGTGTTCATTGTTAAATATATAATGACGATATTATTCATTGTAAAAGTGTTTTTTATAGTTGAAGCTATATCATTATTAGCAGAACATATAATAACATTTATATGCTAGTATTTGTCAAAAATTTAACTAATCATCATTAAATTTTTGAACATAGCATTAGCTACATTTAAAAAAACATCAAAGGATAGATGTTATATGCACTGACGCTTAACTCATATATAATAACGAACATGACATCTTATCAAGTATAAAAATTATTTCTTAATGAATAATATCATCGTTACATATTTAACAACAGATGATACAGTGACGGGGTTTAAATTGTCACTATAGACCCACCACCCCAGTGGCTCCATCCTCCCTTGATCTACATGCACGCACGGGTGCAAGACTAATGATGCCAGACTCTTTCACGACCTTTCCCCTATCCCTCACAGCCACCCAGCTCTACCTGGAGCATCGTCATACCATTACCACAACGTCCTTTCTAGTGTGCAAGCCAACGTCTCCAGCTACCTGCAATAGAGCTGTATGGAGCGAGCTGCTTTGCTCCATCACTGCTCCACTCAGTCATATGAAGTGATATTACCATTACCATCTTTTGAAACCCATTGCAGTGCACAAGCACCACCACCTCCAGGCAATGACCTCCTCTCTCGCAACATGTGTAAGCCAGTGTTGATCCTCATCGAACTCCTCTTGCTACGGTTTCGTCGTGGGACGAGGGGAGATGAAAATACTAAGGGCATGTTCGTTTGGTGAATAAGGATTGGGAATAGAGGAGAATAAGGCCTCATTTTCCTCCCAACACGGTTCCCCGTGGTACGATTATTTCCCATTATTTCATCTTATTTCACTCTTATTCCTATCTTTATCCCACCTTACCTACCTTTATTTCACCTTATTCTCCTTTTTCCTATCCTCCAGCCGAACAAAGAATAGACCCTTATTCTCCTTATTCCTGCTTATTCCCGAACCGAACGGGCCCTAAGGAAGAAGAAGATGAAGAAAAAAGATCACATTGTACTTCTACCCCTCTATATTCTTTTCAATTGTAAAGAGATAGAGGCATAACTATAATCACAAAATCTTTGATTCTGAGGTTAGTTTCGGAGGGTGCATTAGTTTCGGATGTTACCCCCTGGTTCTCGGGTTTTTTTTTCAAAATCCCCCGGATTTTCCCATGGGTTTGGGGCCAAATCTCGTATCTCCACCTTAGTGAGTCCCGTTACTATATTATGTAATACATCAAATCTCTCAATTCTCTTTCTTCCATCCCAACAAAAAATATTAGCATCACATCTTATCATCTGAAAATTAAAAAAATATTCAACATCTAATCACTTATCCAAATATAACTAAAATTACATCAACCCATCTTCAAAAAATCAAAACAAACGGAATCTTTTGGGGGATTGGGGTGCAGTAGGATTATCCTCTACAAGATAGCCATCCATCCAAACGTACCAGAGGGACTAGACAAAGGCACAACTTGTCTTATTATTTCAATTCCAAAAATTTGAAGTAACCCATATTCACCTATTTTTTTGGCTTTTTATCAGTTGTGCCCCTCTGAGATATTCTAATATCAGTTATGCCCTTCCCTTTCTGGGAATATCAGTTGTGCCTCTGACTTTTTGTCGTTCTACCACCTGTGCCCCTCCGTTAGTTTAACCGTCAATAAGTTGAACTTAACCATGATTTTTTCAAACTATGGTGCAGTTAAGAGGGGCATAATTGTCCAGACTTCTTCTTCTTCTTCATCCATTTGTTCTTCTTCATTTCTTTTCAAAATTTCTCTCTCTCTCTCTCTTAATTATACCTTCATGCATCCATTAAATCGCTAATTTTTTTGCATTTTTACAGATATATCACTCATTGCGGATCAAACGATGAATTTTATTGAATTTTTTGGTGCATTTTCATGAACCAATTAATCAAAAATTTATGTTAACTGAACAAATGCTGAAAGACCTCTTTTTCAGCCCCCTTGCTCCTCCTCCGCTAGCACTTCTTCCTCCGATGCAAGAATAGAGAAGAAGGCGATCAGGAGGACGCTAGCGGAGGAGGTCAGGTTCAAGGGGTTGGGGGTGGAGGAGGAGCATCTGCAAATCAAGAACCTTCCACTGAAGGATCTGGAGATGAATATGCTTCTATCTGAACTGATACCACTGCCGGCAACGTGAAAGAACACATCGGGAGGGGCACCGAGGAGGAGGAGGGTACATGCAATATGGGGAAGGAGGGGGAGGTGTAGGGGGAGGGGCGACAGAGGAGGGGGGAGGAGAAGGATGGGGTGGAGCGGGAGGTCGGGGATAGAGAATGGGGAAGAGGGGGATGCACGGGAGCGGAGGGGGGAGGCGTAGGGGGAGCGGCAAAGGAGGGGGAGGGGGACTGTCGGAGGGGGGGGAGGGGGAGGAGAAGGATGGGGCGGAGGGGGAGGGCGGGGACAGAGGATGGGGAAGAGGGGGATGCGCGAGAGCTGAAGGCGGAGGGCGGGGAAGGAGGGACCCAGGGGGGATGGAGCTGGGAGGAGGCAACATGGGACCTTCTCATCCAGCCGACACTGTCAAGGGTGGAGGAACATGCGGTTCCTCCACCGACCATCCCCCTCCAGTCTGCGGTGAGGATGGAGGAGCTAGGGCAGCGGGCAGATGAGCAGGAATGGAGAGGGATAGGGGGTGGTGGAGCTGGAGCGGCGGGGGAGGAGGAAAAGGATGGGGGGAGGTGGGGGAGGAGGAAGAAGAAATTGATAAGACTTTTCAACCCACTTTTTAAATTTATTTCCTGATATGTCCTCATAGTTAACGTTCGTTTGCGGTGGGGATAGATAACACAACTAACCCGAGGGGCATAAATGATAGAATGACAAGAAGTTGAGGGCACAACTGATATTCGCAAAAAAGGAGGGGCATAACTGAAATTGCAATATCTCAAAGGGGCACAACTGATAAAAACCCTTTTTTGGTAAGTAAGCAAACCTTTGTATTTCATGAAATGAAGTTTACAAAAGGATAGAAGACCCTGATTTACAAAAAGAGTCCCTTCAGCAGATAGGGAGGTTAAAGTGTATATGAAGTAGTATTTGTGATTATAAATGTATTTGCAAGACCCAAGGAGTCAAAATCTCAGTCCCGCCGAGTCATAGCAGGAGCTTGATTGTCTTCACAACATAGTCCGTAGTCCTCTTTGCGTAGGCGTTGTTGGGCGGCTCCAGCAATGGCTCCGTCCATAGATGATTTCTGTCATACCAAATATACCACACCACAGTTGCAAGCGTGCTTGACATGCGGGTACGAGTTGCCCTGTCCGCGATGGTATTAATCTAGCAAATAAGTTCATCAAGTGGTAGAGCAGGTGAGTTTGGAAGGGCGAGGCAAGCACAAGAAACATGCCCTACTTTTCAGCAGTGAAGTTGAAAGCACTGTTGACCTGAGGATTAGATTGGGATGTACGGGGTTAAGTACATTGGGAGCGGGTCTTCCGCATTAATGCAAAGGTTTGTTGTAGGTCTGGGGTTACTGGGAACCGCTCGATCTTGATCGAGCGGTTCGTACAAAATCTCACAGTATGGGCCCAAAAAAAGTAAGATTCCGTGCAAAACCACTCAATCAAGATCAAACGGTTCACAGTGGCCATGAACCTACAAAAGACCTCTGCATTACTGCAGAGGATCCTCTCTAAGATACATTACTGGAACAAATCCAACTAATGAGGACGACTTAAAGACGACTTTGTTTGTAGGATGTGCTTTTATATTTGTAAGGCCTTCTTATTCCGGGCTATCACTAGTCATGTTTCATCAACAAGAAAGATATACCTTCTTTATTTTCTCGAACCAACTAAACAAGAACGAGAGACAATTCCAAATTAATACTTGCAAATCATTATTCGTTATCTGTCAGTCCTAGTGGCATAACAGAACTTACGCTTTGGAGGGGCAAGAGAATTGCCAAACCCCTTTCAGAAAGATTCCTACTGTTGGAGAAGAAAGCCCCCATCAAGAGCAATGGGAATAAAGAAGCGTAAACCCATCAAAAGCGAAAAAACACGAAAGATTCCTTTAAGATAATTAGACTTTTTTTCCTTTTTGAGAAAAAATGCAAGAAATAATGATGTGAATGGAAGACTCATTTTCTAGCCGTCGACAATCGTCTTATTTTTGCTCTTCGCAATTAGGATAGTTGATACAGACTTCATCAACAAAGAAGAATGCAAATCCTTTTGAGAGGAGAGCTTAGAAAAATGGCACATCCAACGACGATGCATGATTTACTCATGAATAGCGCGTGGAAAGTCGAGTTAGATCCACGGCGACAAAGAAAGCAACCTGCAGTTTCAAATCAGCGGAGGAAGCAACAACAATACATAATCGAAGCAAACAAAGATGATCCAGATATTATTACGCTAGATAATTGTTCTAATGCAGACGTCGCTATAGATCGATGAGTAGATAGGTAGATAAATGGAGGGAGGGAGGGAGGAAGAGAGGTAAACTAAGCTTGCGGTGGCTCGGGGTCGAAGGCGGAGACCGGGAAGGAACGGTAGAGGCCCGCGGGGGTCTTGAAGGTGATCTTCTCCGACGAGGGGTCGTCGATGTACATGTCGCAGAGGGTAATCCACAGCAGCAGCTCCTTGCTCTTCACCCCGGTCATCCTCTTCATGCGTCGGTCCTCCACGAAGGCGGTCACCTCGTTGTCGTACGACACGAGGCGGCCGATCTTCTTGAAGTTGTGCTGCGTCTTCTTCTTCTGCCGGAGCCACACGAAGCCCGTGCTCCGGTTGTAGCCCACCTCCTCGATGTCGTCGAGGGGGAGGAGGCCGAGGGGGAGGTGCACCTCCTTGAGCAAGTCCTCGGACTTGCTCTTGCACAGGAGATGATCTCCCCGGTACACTTCCGCGCCCTCACGGTGGCTGTCGATCAAGGAGGCCTTCTTCTGGTCCGGCTGCTTCTTCTCCACTACGGTCGCAGACATGGTTGTTTTTTTTGGATTGGGTTCTCTCTCTGTGTGTGTTGGCGTGAGCTTTTGACTATATAGACACAAACTCGACTTTAAAGTAGTGTTCCTGGCTTCTCTTCTTGAATGCCCAACTACCGTAGTGTTGGCAATTTGTAGTTTTCTGCTGAGTGGTAAATACTAAATACTGTGGTAATCTTGCAGATTAATCTACCTGTTCAAACAGCAGAGCATAATGATGAATTTTCGCTGTCAAACATGGGAGGGAAAGCGTGTGCGACCCACGGCCATGAATCGAAGGCTGTTGGTGTGCATTATTGTGAGGATCCAACGTCTTCCGCGTTGGGAAGTTGATGCATTAACTCTGTGTTGTTGTGGGGAGTAAATGCGGATGCCATTGCCAAACTTTCGTTGCTAAACGTTAACTCAACAGTCTCTCTCTCTACTCCAAATCCAGTTTTTGTGAACCGCTCCATCTTGATCGAGCAGCTCGGACAGCATCCCATTTACTGCAGTCATCTACTGTACAACAAAGGATCTGCTCTCTCTGTAGTTATTACCTTCCCTTGGTTCACCACTACAAACGAATGTACGGATCACAATCCAGCTATATCACATTATATTATGATTTTTCCATCCTTGAAGAGGGTAATGACACATGTATTGACCCGAGGTGACTTGATCGAAGCTCCATTTAATTTAACTGATTATAGTATCAACCATGGCATGTACTTTTTTATTATAGCCGACTCAATTAACATGAACTCGAGTTTGGGTCGAACTAACTCATTTATTTTTAAAAAAAATAGAAGAAGGAACAAATGTAATTGAAAGTCCATGCTTTCTTATATGAAATTCTGACCTTGTACTTTTCCTCAATGAGTGATTGGATAACACTTAGAGTAAGTGTTAAATTAGATCTCAAAGTGACAAGAATAAATCTCTCAACGAATTTTGAAGTACAAACACGATTATCGACAAGAAGTATTGCATTACGGTAAGTGTGTTCTGCCCGGTAATTGCTTACTTGCCAACTATCACGATGAATGTTGTATGCTGCATGTAATCTCCAGTGACAATTACCATGTATACAACTTGTCGTATACTGGGTGCTCTTCGAGACATCTATCTTGAACTGGACGTATTCAACATACTCCAAGTGGACAACTCGTCAATTAGGCTCGTCTTCGAATCGAAAGATCGATTGAGCCAGAACTCCTTTCCCGATGCTCCATCGTTCGGAGCATCACCAACTTCATTTAAAAATGGCACCTCCTCTGCAAAGGTACCAAATATCCAATCATCCGAACTGAAGAAGTCCGGTAGATCGTCCATAGGATCCAAATCCATCCCATAGTCCACCGGTGGATCATATATTGGTTCGTTGTGATTTGAAGAAATAAGAGATTCCTGATCGTGATCGGACAATAATTCCACCCTAGCACCAGTGGTCCCCATGCAAGCTTGTTCATCCACTCTTTCAGCTTCATTCACTCCTTCCTCTTCCTCATCGTCATCGTCTTCATCTCTCTTGTCACCATTATTTTCGTTATCATCTTGAACATCATCTTCCTAATATATGGATTCGTTAAGATCAAACAATTGTTTTGATGATGTTCCCACATCAACTTGAGATGGAGCGATCTCAGCTTCCTCAATTAGAAGCTCCGTCATCCCCACCTGCCGACTCACTCGCAACATTAAGTTTGTAATTTTATCTGTGTTAATCATGATTGGACGAAATGAGCTTGCACTTGCAGGCCACTTGCAAGTGATTTTAATATCATATATATCGGGTGTATACCCAGTAAGTCCATATATATGAGCAAGCAGATCGGCATACGTACTAGACACAGGCACTTCGATCATGTCACTATAACCTCATTCATAAGCAATCCCAGTATCCATGATTCTAACCCGTCTGCCTCAGAATACATATAGCGCAACAATCTTAGTCATTTCCTATATATCACTAAAAATTATTAAATGACCTACAAACTTGTACTTGTAGAATTCTATTGTTTAAAAAAATTGACAAAAGCCTAAACCAAATCTCTATCCACATCTTCCTATACAATCTCTGTTACCATTAGTTACAAATCTCTCATTAGTTATTTGAAAGGTCAAAAGTCTGATAAGTTGTCATTACTGATATCTCCCACTAATTTTACAACATTACAACTACTATGTGATGTTAAATTAAATAGAAATATTTGGACAATATTACAACTACTAACTTCGTGACAGATGTCACAATTAGCAAGAATATCATAATTACCAAGAATATCACAACTATCAAGAATAAAACAACAACCAATATTATATCTCAACTACTATGTGATGTTAAATTATACTGCTATCATTATTATAGTTAATATTACTTAACTTAAAATTCTACTAAATAAGAAATAAAAAAATTAACTAAAATTACATACCTTGAAGGAGGAGGAGATCAAGAACCTGAAGTTGAAAGAAGAGAAGAATGGATGAGATGTTTGGAATGAGGGGGGGGGGGGGGTTTATAGCAGCGACGAGGGCCTCGGCGCGGCAAACCGTTTGCTGTGGTCGCCCTGGTCAGCGACATTTCTGCTGCGGCGAACGGTTTACCGCAGCAGAAGCATTCAATCGCACCTTTATTCCCTCGAAGATCGGAGTCCACTCGTCGATCGCGCCCAACGTACCGTGCGACAAACGGTTTGCCGCTCCACGTAGGCACGCGACAAACCATTTGTTGATATATCACCCCTTTGGGAATTATTTCGAATCCGTACCTAGACTGGGTAATAAAGTTCATCCCTACCCCATTCTGGGAAATAACTCTGAATCGAAGGATGTTGGTGTGCATTATTGTGAGGATCCAACGCCTTCCGCATTGGGAAGTTGATGCATTAACTCGGTGTTGTTGTGGGGGAGTAAATGCGGATGCCATTGCCAAACTTACATTGCTAAATGTTAACTCAATAGTCTCTCCCTCTACCCCAAATCCAGTTTTTGTGAACCGCTCCATCTTGATCGAGCAGCTCGGACATCATCCCATTTACTGCAGTCATCTACTGTATAACAAAGGATCAGCTCTCTCTGTAGTTATCACATTCCCTTGGTTCACCACTACAAACGAATGTACGGATCACAATCCATCTATATCACATTATATTATGATTTTTCCATCCTTGAAGAGGGTAATGACACATGTATTGACCCAAGGTGACTTGATCGAAGCTCCATTTAATTTAATCGGTTATAGTATCAACCATGGCCTGTAATTTTTTCTTATAGCCGGCTCAATTAACATGAACTCGAGTTTGGGTCGAACTAACTCATTTATTTTTAAAAAAAATGGAAGAAGGAAGAAGGAAATGTAATTGAAAGTCCATATGCTAATGATGGAATGATGATGATGAATAGACATCACGAGGATTATGCCCATGGGAAATGATTTGAAATTACTGACGCACTAATAAAAAAAGTGTATTGTATGAGAATCACGTGGGAGGAACAAGGTGAGGAGTGATTATCATCATATAGTAAGAAAAGTGATATTTCAATGAAGATGAGGGGTAGTTTCAAGATGGTTCACAATGATATTAAGATAGAAATATTAGGATTAGAGTCACATTACGATTAAGAATCGTATTGGATTGAACTCCTAATTCTAATAGAAATTAGGTTATAATGTATGTCTAATAGGACTATGGATTTGTAATTGGGATGTATAAAGAGAAGGATGGAGGCACTGCCTCCACACCATCACAAAAACAGAAACATCCATAAGAGGGGGGTGAGGGAATGGAGAGTCTTATACTCTATCTACTTTTATTGTTATTTCTTCTCAGGTGGTCATGAGATGTGACGAATTACTGTTATATCTCACGTGTCTTCTTCTTCATGTTCTTTTGTAGTCATGATCGATTGCATATATGTATCCAATGTTTGATTTCCAGCAACCGGTATCTGAACTAGAGGCAATACCGATCCTAGTCCCAGAACTAGTATCCGATCCTAGATTGGCATTGTCAGAGGGATACAATGCAGTGGATCAAAGTAATTTCAGCATCAACGAGAGTATGTGAGCAACTTGTGTGCATTCATTAGGAGTTGTGAACAATCAATGATTACGGTGAATGTTTGAGATCAGGAGCATCTGGAATCCAATTGAGGTAATCCACGAGTCCAGATAGGGGTTTTTATTTGCTCCAAACGAGTTCAATGATTCATATCGAGAGGATTTTATTCCAATTTTTTAGATCACGCAAGGAGATACAATAGCAAATTGGTGAAGTTCAAATTAAGGGTTCATCATTCTCGATGTAACCTTTCAACAGAAAGAACAACTTCGCTTCATGGAAACACTTGGCGAAGGATACATTCATGCCAGAAGGACTTGTGAAATCTCTCCATGATAAAGAAAGGAAGCCATAGAAGATGAAAGTGTAAAAGTAGAAGAAGAAGGAGGACGTTGAGAATAATACAATATAATTGTTCTTAGCAAACAATACTCTTCGCGAAATCATTAGCCTGGAGGATCCGATGGAGGTCTACATGAAGCTCAATCCATGATACAAGTTTAAATCTTTGAAAAATTTGCTTTTGATGAGATATAAGTCCTACTATCTAAAGATGACCAACATGACAAAGTTTAAAGCACACTTGGATGAATTCAACAAGATTCAGACATACATGCTCATACTTGAGGATAAGAACATGAAAGGAGAATTAATCACTCTTTAAGGAGGAGGATAAGTTGTTGATCATGTTGAACTCTCTTCCATCTTCCTATGATCATATCATGACAACATTACTCTATGGCAAGGATAACATCATATTAGACAAGAAAGTTGCTTCACTGCTCATGAATAAGCACTGGAGGTTGGTGAATGAGGCAACAAATGATGAAGGTCATGTGATGGAAATCAAGGGCAAGCAATGTAGATCAAGGGAGATGGAGTTCGGAGGTCGATCCAAGTTATGAGGTTCAATCAGATGCTTGGGAGAAGGAGCATCATAAAATAACATATTGTATGGACCTGAGAAGGAAAAAGGAGGAAGATGGCATGCGATTTGGACTCAGACCAAGATGATTCCACCATAGTCTGTGAGGGAGACTTGCTAGCGTGATCTGGAGAGATGAAAGTGCATTCAAGTTGGCTTCTATACTCGGCATGCTCAGATTATGTTTGCTCATCCATGGAGAAGTTCAATACATGTCATGAATGCAATAATGGCATAGTTAAGATGGCAGGTGGAGAGGTCCACCTCGTCAAAGGAGTTGGATCAATGTAATTTTTCATGTTTAATAGAGCAGTACAAACTCTGATATGTATCAAAAGTATACCTACAACCAAGAAAAAATTGTTGTCGCTGGGAACAATTGTGTCATGAGGGCATCGAGTCACCAATGAAAGGGGAATTCTCAAAGCAAGTAAGGGATCATGCATGGAAATTTATGGAATGAGGATGTTGAATAAGGTGTACATGCTAGAGGTAAGGGTTATGACGAGTGATGGAGCTCTAGTTATCCCCAGAACGATTAGTATGAGAAGAAAGCAACATGTTATCCATATCTATTGTAGAAGCGCCCAACAAGGAGAACTGCATGTAGTTCGCTTTGGCAGAGAACAACAATACAATATCTAGTCACCAGAGATTTGTAGTGACATGACAAGAGGCATAACACTGAGTTGTGCAAGCATGCCCATGAGGGGCAAGTCGCTTGAATGTTAATTTCAACTCAAGGGGGAGACTATTATGATTAGAGCCACAATAGGAGTAGGGGATTAGGGATCCTATGAGATTGAACTCCTAATCCTAATAGCAATTGAATTGTAACCTATGGATGATAAGATATGATTTTGTAATTGCATTATATAAAGGAGGAGGGGGCATTGCCTCCACATCACAACAAGGGGAACAATCACAAGAGAGAGAGAGAGAGGACAAAAGAATAGGGAGAGAGCGAGGGAATGGAGAGAGTTGTGCTCATTCTATTTTATAATTATTTTTCTTCTCTGGTGGGTATGACAGGTGATCGACTACCAACATATCTCTTGTGTCTTTCTCTTTACGTAATTGTATGATGGTGGTCGATTGCACATGTGTATCCAATGTTTGATCCCTAACAACTGCTATCTAGATCCAAGGTAATGTAGGTATTGTTCTCAACAAGAATAAGGTCGAATATTCAGTGAGCTCCAACATATGATCCACGACTTCATCTGCTTAAGATCATCCTCATTTAACTGGTTTTTGATATGATTTGGCACAATGCCTATTAATTATGTCCCCAACTTAACTCTATCAGTTGATTTACATGACATATATCACCAAAGACCTTCCTACTAGCATTTTTCTGTGAATTGGGAGTTAGTCCACGCAGTTCTTATTAAAGAGGAGAGAGAGAGAGAGAGAGAGAGAGGAGAGGACAAGAAGGGTAGAGGGAGGTAAGGTTGTGGGGGAGCACGTGAGGAGGGGGAGGGAAAGGATGAGGAGAGATATTGTTTTAGAGATAGAGAGTATATAGAAAGAGGGTGGTGATGGTGGAAGTGGGGATTAGGGGTGCACATGGATCGGATTGGATCGGATTTTAGTCTAATCCATGTCCAATCCAACCTTAACGAATTTTTACTTTTCTCAATCCAATCCAATCCATCAAATATTTGAATCCAAACCAATCCAATCCATCGGATTACGAATTGGATCGGTTTGGATCAGATTTTTATACTTACACATTTCCGTTCAATAATTTACCATTCAATGTTTGTATCTTATAGCACATTAGCCTTCGACATTTGAAATATGACTTCAAAATTGATAATTTGGATAGATATAATGAACGAATATTTGAAGAGTGCACAATCAAATTAAAGTTGATGGGCTCCATTAATCTATTATAAAAAGTTGAAGACCACACGATGAAGCTAAAGAATTATATTGAATTTTGTATCTAAGTTTCTTTTTATTAATGATGCATTAGTGTATTTTTTAAGTTACCAAATATGAATGCAAAAAATAATTAGATAACAAAAAATACGATTTCTTTGGATGTATATTGATGAAACTTGTGATATATTTAGATTGTTAAGTTATGTCAAAATTGGATCACTCCTAAGAACACCCTTCAAGTCACTATAATACATCATCAACATTCAAGAATCATAAAACATTCATATTCGATTTGGTATCCAAAACAAAACTAATTTAAAAATATAGTCCACCAATTAGGCACCATTCCTCTCATTTATTTGTCAGAATTGTACATATAATCAAAATAATTAATTTTTGAAAGTATGAATCAAATCCGTATATCAATTTATTATGAAAAAAAGAATTCAAGTGTGCTTGTTTGTTCTTAGATAGTATGGTACATCTCAACATATAGTTGATCTAATTTCATACATGGGTAAGGTTCCAAGCTGGAATAAGCAAAAGGGCCAAGAATAAAAAATGTATATGCTAAGCAATTGTCCCGGAGCTATTTTCTTTTAGCGGAGATCAAATAAGTTGTAGTGCGCTTAGAGCAGATGGTGTCATGCTAGAGAAGGATGATATTGAGTGAGACATGTGACATCATAAGGGAGGGCGACACTGTTGTACTTAAGGGGGGACAACATTACGTAGGAGAGGAGGCATCAAAATGGACTAAGACGGAGAGAGAACAATAATTAGATGTTGGTGGTTGTGAGTGGAATGATAGGGAGATGGAATTGGAGCGGAATGGCCAAAGAGGGTTCACAACATTACAAGTTATAATCATATTTTATTATTTTTTAGATTTATCATTTGGGTTTCAAGAGAAAGAGATGTGTGTGGTAATAGGACTTGTATCCAACAAATATGCGATGAATGATATTGATTATGGTTTTATCAGAAATTACGGATAGGTGAAAATAAAAATTATGTATGTATTATATTTATATATGTAAATAAATAAATATATTTTAAAGGACTAATGGATTGGATCAGATCGGATTTTGATAATGATCCAATCCAATCCATACTTTAACGGATTTTAAAAATTCCAATTCAATCCGATCCACTAAAATGATAAAACCAAACCAATCCAATCGAATAACATCGGATTGGATCAGATTTTGATAATGATCCAATCCAATCCATACGTTAACGAATTTTAAAAATTCCAATCCAATTCGATCCATTAAAATGATAAAACCAAACCAATCCAATCCAATAACATCGGATTGGATCGGATTACGGATTTGGTCTGATCCATGTGCACCCCTAGTGGGGATGGGAGGGCAGGAGGGGAGGGTTAATGACTCATTCGATTGTGACCCACCCAAACCCACCATTGTAGGGTCATGGATCAACATGTTCCATTTCTACAAGTATCAGGTTCCACGACAAAAAAAATCATAAATTGCGTGCACAAAGTGGCTTGCACTGGGCGAGCACATATGCCCGCTCTGGTCTACACGAGCACTTCTAGGACGCAAGTGCTCTCCTAATATGCTTGTCCATTTGAATTTGGAGGCAGGGGTCTGGCCAGCGCGTGTCACATAATGGGAGAGCACTTGGGGGAGCTTGGCGAGCACATAATGTGGTCGCCACTGTCTCTTAACAAAATCGAGCCTCTACTCCAGGGCTCATATTTTTGCCACCTCTTCCCCAAAACCGTGCCTCCGACGATCTTTGAAGGTACTCTACTACCGCCGCCGACCGTTCTCTATTGCTCCTTGCTTCCTATCGCATTCCTTGAGGTATAACAACTACTCCTTTCAATTTTTTAAAATTATGCTGCCTATATGTGGAAAAACTAAGTTTTATATTTTTTGCATATAGATTAGTTTTGAACCGATGGATTGTTGATTTTAGGATTTTATGTTGTATTTAGATTATATAATCGTTAGTTTAATGTGTATATATTGAAGATTTGATTCCGGATTAGCAAAATTTATGTTAATTTGTATTGTATATAAGGTGTTTGATGAAATGTTAAAATCAATTCAGTACTTCTTGTCCACATATGTAACAATTTTATTCCAGAAATATTAGTTGTATAAATAATAATGATTTAAAATTGAAATTAATCGATAATGAATGGTCAAGTATTTTTTACATTTTTGATTGCTTGTTGATCGGATGCATAGATGTGAATATGATGAGGGTATGTTAATGTGTAGTCATGTTATTAACGAGGGTATGCAGAGATGTAGGCATGTTTGATGATAATGATATTTGTTGATCGGATGCATAGATGTGAATGTGAGGACGGAATGCATAAATGACATGTTTATTAAAACTAGAGGATGCATAGATGATAATGATGTTCATGCAAGGTGTATGACGATGGTGATTAGGGTTAACTTATATAATATTTTTTAGGGTATGCGAATGTTCGGATATATCTTTGGTGACATGGAGTTAATGTGAAGTTGTGATGACATATATGTATAGATGTGAATTTAAGTGTAAGTGCAGGTGTACCTAGGGAGTGGGGTGTATGAATGCATTGAGGAGGGTAATTAGATGGGGAAGTGTATTATTAAATTTAAACATAATAATTTCTACATGTAATTATAAAAAGGCTTTGTTGTTGTTGTTGTGTTAATATTCATTAGAAAAGAATTTACTTCCATTATAAATTTATACAAAACCGCTATTTTTGAAATTGGCTATGGATACTCTTAAATATAACTTAAAATGAAACTACCATAGAGATTACTAATTATGATGGAGATACAATTCATTATTTTTTAAAGAGAAAAGGGAAGCTGTTCTATGTAACACCCAAGTTTGGTTGTTACACGGAATAGTTTCTCTCATTTTTTTATTTTTTTTCAAAAATTTTTTCATGTATATTCATCTATATATCCCTCCTACATGTCATTCGAATTTCATGATAAACGGAGACTCCTAAGCCCTCCATCTAGAACGGGTAAATTTTAACGGTCTGAATTTTACTGTAATCGACCTGTTCTAGATGGAGGGCTTAGGAGTCTCCGTTTCTCACGAAATTTGAATGACATGTAGGAGGGATATATATATATATATATATATATATATATATGAATATACATGAAAAACTTTTGAAAAAAATAAAAAATAGGGGAAACTGCTCCGTGTAACAACCAACTTGGTTGTTGCATAGAACAGCCTCCCGGCCTCTTTTTTAAAAGATATATTAAAATTTAAAATCAATTTATAATAAAATTTATAAATATATATATTTATATATATTATAATTGTAATAATAATAGTAAACAATTATAAATTTCAAAATGATGAAGGATCCTTTTAATCTAGAAGTGTAAAATATTCTACTCTAATCAATAAATTCCAATGGTTTATTCTTTCGGTCTATAAATAAATACCAATGGTTTAATATACATTTATATTATTATACATATAAGTTCATATTTAAAAACTTAAATTTATATTTTTGTCTATAAATAGATACCAATAGTTTAATTTCGCAAGGACCAGGTATTGAGAGTCCTAGAGCGGTCGATACATCGATGGTCGGATCCGATGTGTCGGATACCGTAGACCCTCCAAGACCGGACAAGTGGTACCCTAGTCTTTGCGATGCCAACATGGACCTAGTAGACAATCATATTATGAACAAAAGAGAGAAAGAAAGAGGCAGGAAAAAATATATGTACAAAAATGACGATCAAAACAAAGACCACAATCAAGGACACTAGAAAACATATGCGTGTGGATACGAATTTAATTGTAGGTGTAAATGTGATCAATAGAATTGCAACCCAAAGTGTGGTGTTTGAAAAACACCAATAGTTCTTTTGAGATAAATTTCTTATTACATTAACTTCTAGTTAATGTGGCCAACTGTATCACATTAACTTATAGTTAGATCGATAATAAGGCTAAAACACTAACAAGTTATTGTTAAATCGCACAAAATCATTCACACGTTGTGCGTCCCTCCACACCAGGAGACATATGAAACACATTGGACGATTTCATCACCTCCAACTGTGTTATATTTTTTTATATTTTGCACCATACTATTGGACTCACTTCAAGATAAGATATCCCGGTCCAATGGTCGTGGATTTTGATGTTTGCAGGTGGAAAATCTTTTTTACAGGTATACTTCCAATAATGTTCATTTAAATAATATATTAGGCATTATTTTAGGATCACGCTTATCCATATCCCCATCGTTAACCAACCAAATATACATAAATGCTCGGTTAACATAAATGAATAAAATATTTTAATATCGTTTTATAATTTCATTTGTAGCACGTACAAATGTATGACGTAAAGTGATCTTAAAATATTACATTTGTGTTGGCTTTCCTTAGTTCGGAGATCCTGGATTAAGGGGGTCTGTAAGGATTCAAACTTGCTATAAGGTGATCTTTGTCACATGTTGTTGTTTGTTTCTGATGGAAATTCGGCTGCATAACCCCTTCCTTTTCAATATACCAAATCAATCATAATTTATTATCGAAATAGTCACTGCAATGATTGTTTTCAAAGTTGATTGTGATTGTTTTTTGAGGTATACCGGAGAGGTGTAGGGCTATGCTATCGAATTTTTCTCAGAAATAAGCAAGCATGTGACGACAATCATCTTATAGTAAGTTTGAATCCTTATGGATGGGCTCAAGTGATAACATATTTAACACACTTCTCTTCTCACCTCCTAGAATAAGTATGATAGGTTTAGGCTAGTGATGGGTTAGGGTTTAGATTTTATAGGTATGTTCTCCGAGCTTAAGCTGAAGTTAAATCTTCTCCTCTCATTTGACCGTATGAATGGTTACATTCAGGTGATAATGATGGCTAATAGAGAGTGGATGTACAAGCATGTAGTAGATGGGCATGTTATAGATACCTTTCAAAGAGGTGTTCAAGAATTTATGGAATTTGCTGTTCTCATGTTGTGAATTCAGATGGCACTATCTTGTGTTCGTGTCAAAAGTGTCGTTTAATGAAGAAGATATCTAAGGATGAAACTTATTTGCATCTTTATAAAAATGATTTCATGGAAGGAGATCAAATTTAGTGGAGGCACGGTGAGGTCTTCGAGGACATGATGAATGAGTCAAATGAAGCGGACAATATTAACCCGTTCTTAGATATGATTATGGACATTACGGGTCCGCTTGTCCACATGATGAGGAACTATAAGGTGAGTCTGCAGACTTCTACGAGATATTGAAAAAGGCAGAAGAGCCATTGTGTTTGGGTTGTAAGACATATTTAAAACCCTCCACAGTTTGGATGATAATGATTATAATACACAGATATTAAAATATTTTGCAGAAGGTCAGTTTATAAGTTCCGATCTTACAAGTGTTGTTGGAGTAATGGTTGTCGGTTTCATACCTTTAATTCTAGTAGATATTTAGCAACTCAAAATCATAGAGTGATGGTTCGTGGATCTTGTTACGAGGAAGATCATTTGGATTACTATGGAATATTAAAGGAGATACTAGAAGTAGAATATAATATTCCAAGCTTAAGTAAAATAGTTCTTTTTCCGTGTGACTGGTACAAAGCCAATTGAGGTGTAATGATCGATAAGAGGAATAACATTATTGATGTGATATCAAGAAAATTTATACCAGATTTGAATCCTTCATTCTAGATTCTCAAGCCAAGTTTATTATCTCCTACAAGTGAAAGAAGAGAAAGAGCGTCGAATCTTCCAGTGTCATGAAGATAAATTCTCAACGTTATATTTCTAATGAAGACACTTACCTCGAAGATGTTATAGATGAAACCTTTACATCTATTCATGAGCGAATAAATAGAAGTAGTCCTAATTATCGAACGATTCGATTGACGGATAATGAGGTGATATGTGCTGACAAAAAAGATGATGTAGACACCACAAATGATGATACAGATAAATCAAAAATCAATGAAACATGTTATAATTTACTTGAATTAAATGACGAAGATTAATTGTAAGTTTTAGTAAAATATTCTACTATCATCAATAAAAATGTTCATTAATAACTTTGTAATTAACTATTACATTATCATTACAGTCATGTTAGATTTTGGATGTGGTAGCTCTCATGGATCTCAGCGATCCATTCGTCCATCCTCCTCAGACTCACCTTCTTCCAGTAGACAACCGACCCTGCTTGTTGCTTTAGAGTCACTTTCTGACAAGGCTCGATAGGTCATATCCTACTACGAGTCTCATGGTTATCCTCCTCCTTCCTTTTACGGAGGCATATATGTAGAGCCATCTTCTTAGCCGCTCCTGCTGCATGTCCAGTCCCAGTACCTGCACGGACCTTGATGGATTCTGATTCACCTTCTTGTGGACGTCCAAGCACCCATGTGCCTTTAACTACAGGAGGTGGGCAGACTTCGGAGTCCTACCCTTTGTTGGAGGTTACCGAGGATGGGAGGTACGATTTTTTTAAATTGTTTCATTTTAACTTTCATATAAATAAATAAAATATATATTATTTGAAAAAATTTACAATACTCTGCATGAATTTTTTTGAATAGCAACAGGGTGGCAAAGTATATAACCAACATAGTCAATACACATTTGACTAGCATGCAATTTCGATGGTGTCACATTCATACTACCGAGCATAAGAGATTGTTTGAGATGTTTCTGATAAGAATATTTTTTAACGAATTCGTTAAAATTTGATGCAATTCTTTTATCTAATATTTTACAATACTTTTCAGAGTAGGTATCGTTTTATTCTTAGTCTAGGGAAGGAGGCTTATCGTCGAGCCTTTATTTTTAGTAGAGAAGAGTATGAGTAATACTTTTTTCAAGGCAAGGAGAAACTCGCATGCGAAGAAGAGATGTGAGGAGATGAATTTTGAGGAGATGAAGAGGTTCTCACCAACTTGATGTACTGAGGAAAGGTATTGTATTACCTCCATAGTTTATAATGTAATTTTTAAAATAATTAGTATTCATAATATATTTGTTGCAGGTGGGTGGCTTTTTATGGTGTATTCATTGCAGCTGCTGAATTAGGAAGGAGATCGATGACGAGGAGGACAAACTGTCAAAAAGAGAGGATCAAATTGACTAGTAGCTCTAAAAGACACAATCAGAATAGAGCGAGGCTGGTAATTTCTTTTAAAATTTAGATTTTAAATAGCAACTTATTGTAATTTCATTCTATTATTATTTGCATATTTATTTTTCAGGCGACTTGGTTGGAAAGAGAACCTCATTTCAATAGTGCTGGTCTAGATCCCACATGAGTGGTAAAGATGGAGAGTCTCAATGGTTGACTATTGTAGCAGGAGAGTTGTTAGTTAGTCTTTTTATTTATAAGTAATTTAAAAGATATATTATAATTAATTCTTCTCTTTTTTTAACTTATATTTCATGATCGTTATTTGGTACTATCTGTGGAAAAATGAGGTGGAAATCCAAATATGGAACAACCACTTTTTGATAAAGCATTTTGGAAACATGTATAGATAACTATTATTTTACTATATTCATTTTTAATTATATCTGCATATTAAATAATAAAAAATTTAATAGGTGTTGAAGGAAAGGATGTTGTGGCGAACATGAAGGAGACGTTTGGTGGTCTTCCTCCATACTATGTGGATGAACATCATCATTCCTATTCTACTTATGACCAACCGTCGTATTCACAGCTACAGTCATCACAACCATCATCACATATGGAGTCCCAGATGGTGATGATGGTGGAGCAGGTGATGAAGCTTCGAGAAGATTTCACGACGTACTTGTAAGTATTCTCCTTAGAATGAGTACTAATTTCATATTTTTATATCTTCAAATGCATATATATATATATATATCTTCCATAATATAAGTCACAAGGACGTGCATCTCAATATGATGAGATTAAATCGAATGATGATGAGGAGAAGAAGATGCACACATGTATGCCGGGTTTAAGGAGAATGAGAAGGAGAAGGAGAAAAAGAATGCAAAGTCGAGTTTAATTTCAAAAATTTTAGATCAAAAAAGAAATGATTTGTGATTTTTGTCTTGTTCTGTTGTATAATTTTAGTAAGTCTTTTCATTTGTATGAACTTTGATATTAGAATTAGTTGTACTTGTAACCGTGGAACTTTTCGAACACCTATTTATAGTATATTTAGCTCTTAAATATGATGCATTTACATATATATACTGAAATTTTATATTAACTTATAAGTTTAGTTTGTAAGTTCATATATATTATGTGAGTTTGACATGTACAAGTTAGTTGAATTAGTTGGCTAGATGGCATATTAATTGTACTTTTCTCAACTCTAATAAGCAACTGTAGTGGTTTCTTGGCATGCTATACAGGTTCGACGTGACATCTAAACCCCATCGAACCTAATATTTTTTTCACCTCTTTAGCCTGGGAAAGCATATGTGCTCGCCAGGTGCTCTGAATATGCTCGCCATATTATGTGTGGGCAAGCATTTGGCAAGCCCGAATGTGCATGCCCTTACGACGGGCAAGCACGTAGCGTATACCGGTGCTTGTCCGCCTGCCCTAGCGACTGGCCTATCGACGACCACACATCGAGCGAGCACATGTGCTTGCCCATGGTGTGGGCATGCACTCGGCATGCACATGATGAGCCACCATGTGCACACCAATCGCACCTTTTTTGTAGTATTATGATAGGCATCCAGATTATTTGAACGGTCATGAGTATCCACGTACCCATAGGACATAACATATGATGCAATTCCATCTATTATGTTTAATCTAATAAATTATACAATTTTCATGCAGGACCGACATATTCCAAATGCCATATTCATGTGATAATTAACAAAACTACCACATTCAGCACATTGCATGAGCTTGAATTAAAATGCTTGAAAGCTATTGTATGGTCAATTAGGATTTACACATCTTTTTTAAAAAAATCAAATATTTACATAAATGTAAAGCATGATTAAATATATTCAGTTATATACTCAAATAAGAAGGCATGTAACATTTGCAATAAACTCGTATAACCAATGTACATTAGATCTTTATGTTTGAAAAATCAGATGGATGCTTGATAAGAAGATATGCTAGATAACTAAAGGCATCCACATAATGATTAGATTAATAAAATCAAGTAGATTATATATCTCCTATTTTTATATAGGAGTATGCACGGGGCGGATACTTGACACTTAGTCCTTCTGGTGGTGTCCCATCCCATCGAATCTATCATTATGAAGTAACGGATTGACCTAAACCATTACAATGGATATATGACCTTAACAAGTACACATATTATTTAACTAGGTCACAGATAGCCATGAGTATCCGGTTATTTGAATGGATTATAGGTATCTTGATTATTTTAAATATATCTAAAGAAACATTTATATTTTCAACACAAACATGAGTGTAAATATAACATCAAAGAGCTATACTTGTTATGTAAGAATTTAGTCATCTAGATGGCATCGACAATTTCTCAGAGGAGGATGCATCGAAGATTGCTCGAAGGAAGCAACGATGGTTAAAGGACTGGTTGTTGCTCGAAGGTGGGAGAAGAAAGGGGTATTATTAAAAGATTGAGAAGAATGACGTGACGCTGATGAATCTCCATTTCATCACCTTTATTCTATCATTTTGGCCTCAAAAACCCCAGCAAATGCATGTAAATAGCATCAAATTGTACATAATAGCATTCATTATTCATTGTATTTATTTTACATTAAATAAGGTTTTACTGCCAAAATTATAGAATAAAGAGGAGAAAAGAAAAAGGAATAAAATATGGTAAATATTTTATGACCCAAACCCCGAGACCAAGGCCAGCATGGTATTGGTCGACAAGGAATAAAGTAGGGGGAGATAAGGGCCAGTGTACAATAAACACCTCATTTATTCATGCATGCATTTTTTATACCTATTTTTGTACATAATTATTTATTCATTAAATAAAGAAACTTTGTACATGAAAGTTGTAGATAATAATATGAATAAATATGCAAAATTGAGTTTGTACAAAAATAATCCCCAGTGTACATCTTATACACAGAATAAAAAGCCAAAATCTCAACTTCACAGACCCATATCTTGCAAATAAAAACTCCAAATCACCCAAACTCACCTTTAATTGTATATAGCATTCCATAAACTATTTAATAAAATTGGTTTCATGATTTTTGGAGTCCATATGCAGAAGTTAGGTTTTTGGCCCTCCTAGTATATAGGACTGATTAAAATATTCATTTTATTCAATATTCATTATTTGTATAAATTCATATTTTTAGAATTTTGTAAATAATGTACATAATGCATACACACGAGAGAAGTTAAAGAAAACCAAAAATAATTTGTGAAATAAAATAAGTCTACAAATTCATAGACAAAATACCTATGCTATCTACCTATCTATAAATAAAAAGGGTTTTAATCCTTGATTCTTTTGCTCTTTTATATTTTTAAAATAATGTATACATTATACATAACTCATTAAAAATACAAAACCAAAATAAAAATCAAGAAAATATATTAAATAAATTAAGTGTATAAAATACATAGATAAAACACCTATAAGTATACCTACATATATCTATACCTATTTATTTAAAAATATACATAAACTCATAAAAATCAAACAAAAATATCTTTATACTCACAAAAATAAATTATAAAATTATAAAATAAGCCAATAAAATAATAAAAGAAAATAAACAAATTAAAAAATAAAATACATAAAAATACATGTAAATACATGCATATACACATTATCCAAATAAAACTATAATAAAACACCTCGAAAAATTCAATAAAAATCATAAATAAATACTAGACGAAATAATACACATTTTTATTTTATAAGAAAAAATTAATAAAATCATTTAGGGTGTCAAATAAATCAATCTCTAATCAGGTCTTCTATTTTGTCTCGTAGCGGCTGACGTGGCCCAATGAGGCGCCGGCCTTCGTTGACTCCCAGGTCAACTGTCCCATCCCTCGCCCGGCGTCTCTGAACTGTCCATTCTCCCGATTTCATGCCTTTTCCCTGGGCACACCATCCATCAATCGACAACGCTTCCTTCACAAGAATTGTTCCCTAATCTTCCATGATGCCCGCCAAAATCATAGATCAACGAGATGTTCATTGGATCAGTTAATAATCACCGGGTAATAAGGCCTCTTGCCAATGTTTATAAATAACAAGCTCCACTTCCTTCCTCGAATTTGGCCACTTTTATTCCAACCTTAAGCCTAGATCTTGCTCCTGGATTGTTCCTCGTGACAGGGGGAGCAGCCCAGCACCTTGACTCGGCCGGAGGAAGGAGATTTCGTCGCGGCGGAGCTCCGGCGTCCGCCCTGCTCCCTGGAGGCCCCCAGGTATAAGAGCTGTCCTTTAATGCATTTTTAGTTAGCTTTTAATGTTAGCGTTTCATTCCAGTAGTTAGATTAGTGGTTAGTTAATCACCGTAGTTAGAAATCCAAAATTCGAAGTTCGCCGGAGCTCCGCTCCGGCGACTTCTTCACCGTGAATCTCACTGTTTCCGCCCGCTATATGCACCCCAACTCGTTCCGCGTCGCCTTCTCCATCGAACGCCCACATTTGTTCAACCCAAGACCCTAGGTCTTGGCGAATCGGGGCTCCTCCTCCGCCGTTCGTCGGAGCCCCTCCGCCCACCTCATTTTTGCGTTGCAGCTTCCAAACCCCGGGTCGAGGAGAAAGCTCTCTCGCCCGCGGTTCTTCCTGTGCAGGTATCTCGAAGAATAGAGCCCATCTGGGCTCGCATTGAACCAGGAAGAGGTTCATGGGGACCCTTTCTTCTACGACCTCGCTCCATCGACTCGGACCCCCAGGAGCCATGAAAGTACCACTAGTCGACGCGGGATGTCATCAGCTACGAATAGAGCGCGTCAGAGGCGAGGAAGATGCCCAGAGGAGCCTGAGCTACCCGATCGAAGCTCGCCGGGGGCAAGCTTCCTCCTCGTTCTTCCAGGCATCTTCAGAACCGTCAGATCGAAGGGCTCGTCCCAGATCCAACAGGAGCCGTCCGATGGAGCATCGCATCCACCGTCAGATCAGCTTGGTTGATCTAATCTCAGCCTCCCATCGGCGAAGCGTCATCGGGCTAGGAGGTGGCGACGCGTGGCAAATGAAGAGAGCTCCACCGTTGGATGCCATGCCTTGTTTAGGGGTAATTTTCGCATCCAGTCCCCTCACTTTTTGTATTTATTATTTAATGCCAAAAATAAAAGTCTCAGTTGTAAATAAAATGTATATTTTGCGGAAGGACCCCCGATGTTTCAAGATTTGCACTTTAGTCCTCCCGCACCTCACGTGCAGCAACCACGTGAGGCGCGTGAAATTTTGCATTTAAACCCCGCCGGGTTCCTGTAATTGTTAAATGGTCCTGAAAATAAAAGTTAAAGTGTATTTTTATTGTGATTTTTGCATGTATGCCCCTGTCAACTATTTTTTTTTTTGCAAAAATATCCCTGCCAGGCCATTTAATTTTTGAATGCTTTGTCTATTTATTTTGTGCTCCGTATTAAATCGAAAAATTTTGTAAAAATAGACTTAAGCTCCTGTTAGTGTACTCTTGCACGCCATATTTTTAGTTTTCCATTTTGTTGCATTTTTGCATTTATTAAAAATCAAAAACATGTCTTTTATTCCCTGTCTAACTTATAAAACCCCAAAAAATATAAAAATGCCTCGAAAAATTCCAAAAACGTTACCTATGGTGTATTTTGACCTATATTAGTGTCAGACCAAAAATCCCTAAAAATCTCAAAAGGAAAACCTTAAAAATTCAAAAATACCCAAAAACTTCAAAAAAATATTAAAAACCAAAGAAAAATCAGAAAAATATAAACTCAGGCCCTATTTATGCTATATTTTATTATCTTTATTAGAAAAATAGTGTGGACAATTTTGAGGTTGTTAGCTATTTTTAGTGTCGAGTTTTGTGACAGCCAGTACCTAGTCCACTGTTTGCTATTATTTAGCTATTTAAAAATACTAAAAATGTTTGCAAAAATGCCCAAAAATCACAAAACAGTAAAAAACCATGAAAATCCCAAAACAACTTTATTCCTGAATTTTTGATTATTTTTGAGTATTTTTGTGAATATTATAATACCCCCTTTCTGTATATATATCTATATATCCTAAAAAAAGAAAAAAAATATTATATATATATGTAATTATTTATATGTATTCTCATTAGTCTTAATATAAAAAGAAGAAAAAAGAAAAATATATATATTTATTTTATTATATTTATATATACCTATATATATATTATATGTATTATAAGCTATATACTTACCCTCTATGGGTATACATAATTAATATATTTATATTATATATATTTATATATACTACTTAATTATTATATTTATTTAAAAAAAGAAAAAAAGAGAGAAAAAGAAAAAAAACCCACTTCACACACAAGGATGACTCTGAGATACATGTAGGCTATGACATTTTGTATTGCTCTCTGTGGTTCGACCTCTACATACTTGTCACTGTACATTTTATGGTAGAGTAAATAAAGATTAATTCACATTTATTTTTGAGCTTGATTGTTGCATTCTTTGGTTGTGGGTTAATTGCTGATCAACCCGGGTGTTCAATGAGTGGTCGCCTCAGCGACAACACCTTTGTATTATTTATTCATGGTGACCCTTTTGGAACATCCTCTGTTATCAGATGGTGCCGTTTCCAGGGAGCAATGCGCATAGCCTAATTCATGATTGTCATTTATGTATAAAAAGATTCTTAATTTACTATTCATTTTTGTGAGCAGCTATTTTTATTGCTATTGATCACCATGCTTAATTGATTTATGTCTTGTGATTATTTTATCTGCTCTATTTTATTGATTGAGCTTTACTAATGTATTCTTTTTGTGACTTTGATGCGAGGGCCCGCCACGCGATGATGGCTTCTTAGGAGGTCAATGCAGCCAAGCTTGGAGGAGGATGGTCTTCTTCTAATGACCATCTGAAGAGAGCACCAAAGAAGCAAGGAGATGGGCATTAGTTAGAGCTAGATATTTAGGAGTATTTATTTTGTAATTTATGGTGAGAGAGAGACTATTTTGGCATGTATATAAACATGACTCTACTCTTCACAATGAGGTCCAGTGCCCGGGTGATTGTTCACCTGGGGGCCTCATCGTGGCTTTTTCGAGTTTTCATCGCCTTCTTTTATTTTGTTTCCCGAAGTTTTGAGCTTTCCGCCTTTCTTTTCTTTTGTTTTATGTGCTTGGAGCCCCTAGATATAGGTTGCTTGACTCGATAGCTAGGTCCAAACATTAATAAGAATGCATGTTCCTATAGTCTACTTCGCTTGGATCTAGTCAAACTTAAACAAGTTGTTAATTTGTCTCTTAGCCCTCTGTGTCGTAGCGAACCCTGTAAAGCGCTTTCTCCTACCCTCAATTTGTTGAGCAGAGGAGGGGTGAGCCAAGACCAGACTCTCTTGGGCTAGAGATGAATTAGCGGCTTATGGTTCTTCACGCTAATAGCAGCTTATGTTTAGGGCGATTTTGTGCCTTGCATATCGACATGTAGATAGGTTTAAAAATTCTGTTTTGCATACCACATGGAGAGAGCTGGGATGCACTGTAAGTCTTCTAACTCAGCATGCATCATTCGGTTCAATGGTGAGATTTCCATCATGGAACCACTTGCACGGCTTTTCCGCTATCTCCCTCTGATTTTGAGCACCTAGGACTTAAATGAAAATCTACAAAAACGTTAGGCGCTGGTATGAAACAGATCCAAAAAAAGTGAAAACCCAAAAAATTAAAACAAGGGGACTGCTAAATAAACTTTGACCTTAATTAAAATTCGTAATGGGCTATCATTGTACCGGGTTCATAAAGCCCTCATTGTTTTCAGGTTCTTGGAGGGGGACCAAAACCCTACTGCCTTGAGCGAGTGCGACCCCTAAGGATTGAAGCCCAAAACCCAGTCTGCAACTGCCTTGTGTATCGCATGGATTTCCGAAGTAATGGCACTTCTATCGTACGTAGGCGAGTAGGACTTGGTCACCAATGGTGACTCTCTGTTGTGAGAGCATCGACCCTGTCCGAAGTATTGAGCATAGGCCACGCCTTCACGGGGGTGTCTGTCTCATCGTCCTGCGTCCGAGTAGGTTCTTGCATGCTCATGGGTGATTCCGTTGCGAGCGAGAACCAAAGTATTGGTTTCGCCTATCGGCTTCTTCTCTCTTTTCTTTGGCTGAGTAGGGATCCAGGAAGGGTTACAAGGACTCCAAAAAGTACAGACTACAGGTTACACAGGAGGAGGACAAGTACGGGATACTCTTCCGGCAGTACTCTCTCTCCTATAGGGTAGCGTACTAAGGACTTGTTATAAGATATGCCTGAAAATCACAACTCTAAAAATGAAAAGATAAAAATAGCCGAACTTTCACGGCTTCACATGGCGTGAGTTGGTGAACCCGATTTTGTATTGTGTTTGTATGGATCTAGATTAAGGCTCGAAGATCAAGTCCCGCGCATTTGCGCACATTTTTTATGTTTCTCCCTTTGACCACCCTGCTCAACCGAGCCTTTCTACTGTTTTACACTCCTTTTATTTCTCGTTGACCATCGTATCAGTCTTCCAACAATCCGGCATTCTCTTGTGCTTCGCGAAGTTGATCCATGGATGGTTTCGTCGGGACCATGCCGACACCTACATCGATTCCATAGACTCAACTCCGCCAATAAGTTCGAGGCGATTCCCGAGAACCCGATCCGGACTTTGCGGATCGGTCTCCAGACTCCTCGTTTTCTACCTTTCTCTTGGCCACCCAATAAACTGGGATCACTTTTATCCCGCTTTCGCCGTTGTGAATGGGAGTCGATTACAGTCTACATCCCTTTTCCATTCACAACATGCTGGGGTTGACCTGAATTCCAGCTTAATCACGGCAGCTGAAAGTTCATTGCAAGTGATCTTATTCGGACTATCTCATTCTGCAGATAGAAGCCAGTGCAAGCCCTTGAGACTACTCTAGAGTTCATTTCATCCGACTCAGACCCTGACATGGCGCCAGGAGGAAAGGGCAAGGGTCAGCAGCCACCCATACCAGAGGGACAGGTGCCAGATCAGAACCAAATCAATGCACAGTTGCTGGCATCTATCCAGGCCATACAGCAGCAGCTAACCGAGCAGGCCCTCACACAGATCGCGTTCCAGGATATGTTGAATGACATGATGAACCGTAACGATGGAGGAGGAGGCAGAGGCAGAGGAGGCCGGGGAGGAGGAGGTGGAGGTGGAGGTGGTGATCCTCCTGATGATGACTTTGAATTACCACCACCGAAGCCGACACTAAAAGAAACATACAATCCGGGAGACAGCCAGATGACCGAGTGGATTCTCATTCCACCGGTACACGCTCACTTTGAGCTGAAGCCCCAGTTCATAGCCCTCCTCCCTGCCTTTCATGGAAACACGAACGAAGAGCCGTACATTCACCTGCAGCAATTCTCCCGCATTTGCCGTACCACACATTATCCCAATGTCCCTCTGGACATTGTAAAGATGACGGCTTTCCCCTTCAGTCTACAGGACAAGGCCCTCTATTGGGTCAATCATATGGGAAAGGTCGTGACGACCTGGGAGGAGTTGAAGTCCGCCTTCCTGCACAAATACTACCCTCTCGGTCGGCTCAACCAAATGCGAGCACGTATTAGTAATTTCTCCCAAGGAGCACATGAGTCAGTACACGAGGCTTGGGAGAGATTCACTGATCTGCAGGAGAAGTGTCCCCATCATGATATCCCGAAGACCAGCTTGGTCTAGCATTTCTTTGGGGGACTGAACATTGAAAACCAAAGGCTCTGGACGCAGCATGTGGGAGCTCCCATTTCAACAAGGATGAAGATGTTGTCTGGCAGATTTTTGAAGAAATGGCCAAAGGAGAGGCCGCCCTCTCTTCATCCAAGGCATACCAGAAGCAGCCCCAGATCCTCCAGAAACAAGTTCACATGGTTGCATCCAAGGAAGCAGAGAGAGATGAGAGCTCCAACCTCAGCATCATCGGGGGCCATCTCTCTAAGGTAGATATCATTGAGAAGCGATCACAGGACCTCGAGAAACTCGCTGTGATCGAGAAGAGGACCCAGAACCTGGATAAGCTAGATCAGATCAACAAGTACCTCGAACTGTTGGTCGGCACGATCAACTCTGTCTAGTCGGCTACACCATCAGACGCTCTCGCTGAGAAGAAGGACGAGCCGCAACCGCAGCATCAGCCTCAGCCGAGCCAGCAGCCACTGGCAGTCCAGCACGTGTACTACGTGCAGGCACCCAACCAGGGCCCGCCGCAGCAGCAGATGGTCGTATACCAGCCAAAGTTTCTTTCTATTTTTGATCCAGTTTTCCCACCACCACCCCTGATCCAAGAAGTCAATGGGGTATGGAGTAATGATGCACAGCCGACCCGTCCTCAGGGACAACCCCAGGGTCAGCAATTTGCCAACCGGCAGTACCACCAACCTCAGGGTGGTCGTTTTGGTCAATCCTCCCAGCAGCACCAGCAGTACCAGCAGCCTCCCCAGTTTGCACAGCAATGGAGGCAGAACTTTCCGTATCAACAGCAGCCGCAGTACCGCCATCCGCAGCCGTATCACCAGTACACGGTTGCCCCCTCTCCACAATATCAGCAGTATCCTCCCCCGTCGTACCAACAGCTTCAACTTCCTGCACCACCACAACAGCACCACCAACAACAGCCTCTCCACCCATCTAACCAACATCAGCGTGGTCTGCACGCTGAATCTTCTGAAATGCCCTCTGTGATCCCCGCTATGGATTGTCTGGCCCAGCTTGTCAAAGGGCTAGCAGATATGACAAAGCGGCTTGATGACCTGACCGCCACCCGAACCACTATTCCGGCGCAGGTCGAAGCCAACCCCAACAATTTCAAGAAGAAAGAGCAGGTAGAATGTGATGTCCAGTCCGTGTCTGATAATGATATTACTGTTTGTTCTAATGCTGTTACTCTCAGGAGCGGTAGGGCCTTGCCTCCGCCTGCTACTATTAGTGGGGTGAATAAAGAAACAGGTGGATCGTCATCTTCCGCATCAGTCGTGCCAGCTCCAGGGGCGGGTGAGGAGGAAGAAGAAGGAGAAGCCAGTCCAGCCGTCGTGCCTTGTCAGCAGCAACTCCAGCCAAAAACACAAAAAAATCAGCAAAAGAAAAAACACCAAAAAGAAGCTTGTAGCAGAAGCGAAGCCGCGCCAGCCTTGGAGGAGCCGCCAGCAGCAACCGATCCCTCGCCAGCCGATGGAGCCGACGCTACCCTTTTTGATCGCCCAGCGGCACCAGCATGTTTTGATTCAGCTTGTACTCCTTTTTGTAGTCCGGATGTACAACATTCTGTGGGCGATGATTTTGATGTAAATAAGAACTCTCATTTTCCTTTCAGTGGTGTAAATATTCCTTTTCCGCATGCAATACAAAATCCAAAAAAATTGCAAAACGAAAAAAGGCATTGTCTGATCCAGGTGTTTTGGATATTTTGGATAAATTGACTGTTGAGATTCCCTTGTTGAAGGCTGTGGAATACATGCCAGCTGTAAAGAAAGGACTGAAAGAGGCACGTACTAACAAGCGTCACCCAGCGCAAGACAATAGACGCCGAGAAGTAGAAAAGCACGTTCTCTCCATGGCCACAGTTGCAGCTATCAGCAACCTCCCCCAGAAAAAGCATGATACAGGAGCACCTCTCATCAGTTGTGTGATTTTTGACCAGGTTTTCGAGCGTACTCTTCTTGACAGTGGTTCTTCCATCAACCTTCTACCCTCGTCTATAATGCGAGAATTCGGGCTGGGACCGCTCAAGCAGACACGCATGATCCTTCAGTTCGCTGACCGATCCGTCAAGCGGCCCCGAGGTCTGTTGGAAGACGTGATAGTTACCGTGCAGGAGATGAAATTCCCAGCTGACTTTGTAGTCCTTGATATGGACTCACCTGCACCCCTGCTCCAGACCCCTATCATCCTTGGCAGACCGTTCCTCCGTACTTCATGTGCCGTGGTTGATTACGGGTCTGGGAAGATCACTTTCAGCTCGAACACCCAGCAAATCACGATAAACATGAACAAAGAACAGAATGCCACGATTGATGAGAGCCAAGCAGCATCAGAAGCAGACTGTGATTTTATCGCAGAGATCAGAGATTCAGAGTTATCACTGGACGATCCATGGACCCGAGAAATCCTCACTCTTGAGGAGGACTTGGAAAGCGCAGTCAGCATATGCTCCGATGATTCTTGGGAGACAGATTCTCAGATGCAGGCGCATCTTCTTGAGCATTCACTCCAGACCGAACATGATCAGCTTAGCGCAGAACCGTTCGGTGCATCTCCGGGATCTCAACAGGATGATGAGGATGGTAGCAGCCTCAAAGTGCATTCCACCACCAGCATGGTATCTGAAGTGACAGGTAAAGTGGACAGATCAAAGCCAGAACTTAAGCCACTTCCTGCAGGCCTGAAGTATGCTTTCCTTGCGGGTGAAGAGCAAATGTATCCGGTCATCATCAGCAGCAAGCTGAATCCGGATCAGGAATCTCGACTTCTCGAGGTTCTAGAAAAGAACCGCAAGGCACTTGGTTGGAGCGTATCAGATCTCCGAGGGATAAATCCAGCTCTGTGTTCACATCACATCTATCTAGAAGAAGATGCCAAGCCGTCCCGCGAATTTCAGAGAAGGCTGAACCCTAACCTTCGGGACGTCGTCATGAAAGAAATCACAAAATGGTGTGATGCAGGCTTTATTTATCCCATCTCTGATTCAAAATGGGTAAGCCCACTACATGTAGTTCCAAAGAAATCTGGGCTTACCGTGGTTACAAATGATAAAGGAGAAGAAATTTCTACTCGGGTACTAACCTCCTGGCGGGTGTATGTTGACTACCACCGACTCAATGCAGCAACCAAGAAGGACCACTTTCCCTTGCCATTCATTGATCAAGTTTTGGAGAGATTAGCAGGCAAGGAGTTCTTCTGCTTTCTGGATGGGTACTCCGGGTACAACCAAGTGGCGATCGCCCCTGAAGATCAAGAGAAGACTACCTTCACTTGCCCGTTCGGCACATACGCCTTCAAGAGGATGCCCTTTGGATTATGCAATGCACCTGCAACCTTCCAAAGATGCATGCTAGCAGTCTTCGCCGAGATGGTAGGCAGTTTTCTCGAGGTGTTCATGGATGATTTCTCTGTCTATGGTGATAGTTTCGATTCTTGTCTTGAGCACCTAGACAGAGTGCTTCAGAAATGCCGGGAAGTTAATTTAGTGCTCTCATGGGAAAAGAGCCACTTTATGGTCACAGAAGGTATTGTGCTGGGCCACGTCGTTTCCAAACGTGGCATGGAAGTCGACCCAGCAAAGGTGGATGTCATTTCAAATCTTCAGCCACCTCAGTCAGTGAAGAATGTGAGGTTATTCCTGGGGCATGTGGGATTTTACAGACGGTTCATCAAGGACTTCAACCGCATTGCCCGACCTCTAACAGAACTTTTGTGCAAGGAAACCGAGTTCATTGTTGATCAGCCAGTTCTCCTTGCTTTCAATCAGTTGAAGGAGCTTATCACTCAGGCTCCAATCTTACAGCCTCCCGACTGGACTCTTCCATTTGAGATAATGAACGATGCATCAGATTTTGCAGTCGGAGCTGTTCTTGGGCATAGGAAAGACAGAGCGCCTTATGCCATTCACTATGCCAGCAAAACATTAGATGAAGCTCAAAGAAATTATACAGTGATAGAGAAAGAACTGCTGGCTGTGGTTTTCGCCTTAGAGAAGTTCAGATCCTATTTGTTGGGGTCGAAGGTCACAATTTTCACGGACCACTCTGCTATCCGGTACCTACAGCAGAAGAAGGATGCCAAGCCAAGACTGATTCGTTGGATCATTCTCCTCCAGGAATTCGATCTGGAAATCAAAGACAAACCTGGAGTTTAGAATGTGGTAGCAGACTATCTATCCAGAATAGAGCAGCATGAGTCTTCTCTGAGCAATGCACCAATCACAGAAACCTTCCCTGACGAAGCTATCTTAGCAGTGGATTCTCTCCCTTGGTATGCTGACATTGTCAATTACCTCACCTCTGGGGTATTACCTTCGGATTGGACGAAGAATCAGAAGAACAAATTCATGTCGACCATCCGCTTCTACCAGTGGGAAGATCCTCTTTTATTCAGAGAAGGAGCAGATTGTATTTGGCGCCGGTGCATCCCTCAGACGGAGCAATCAAGTGTCCTCGAGCATTGTCATTCGCTCGAATCTGGTGGGCACCATTCTGGAGATCGTACGGCAGTTAAAGTATTGCAGTGTGGCTTCTGGTGGCCCACATTATTCAAGGATGCAGCAGAGTTTGTTAAAAGATGTATTGACTGTCAGCGACTGAAAGGTACACTCACTGCCAAAGATTCAATGCCTCTGAAAATCATTCAGATAGCAGACATTTTCGATGCATGGGGCATTGACTTCATGGGACCTTTCCTTAACAGTCAAGGTTTTGAGCACATCCTTCTTGCCATCGATTACGTGAGTCGTTGGGTTGAAGCTATTCCCGCCCGAGCTGCCGACAGCAAAACAGCTTGCCAGTTTCTGAAGAAGAACATCATTTCACGGTTTGGGATACCAAAGATTCTCATATCAGACGGGGGTAGTCACTTCATCAATAAAGAGGTTAAGAAATTAACGAAGGAGTACGACATCGATCATCGTGTCGCATCTCCTTATCATCCGCAGACCAATGGCATGGCGGAGCTATCAAACAGAGAAATCAAGACCATGTTGCAGAAACTTGTTAGGCCAAACAGAAAAGACTGGTCTCAACTCTTGGACTCAGCTTTTTGGGCTTACAGAACCACCTACAAGTCTCCCTTGAGCATGTCGCCCTACCGTCTTGTATATGGGAAACCATGCCATCTGCCCGTGGAATTAATACACAAATCTCTTTGGGCAATCAACAATTATAATTTAGACTCACGCAGAAGTGGTCAGAAGCGAAAAGAAGATCTGAACAAACTCTTGGAATTCCGAGACTGTGCATACGATAACACCTTGATGTACAAGGAGAAGGTGAAACGCTGGCATGACTGGCACATCAGACGAAAGACCTTCGATGTTGGACAGAAAGTGTGGCTGTTTGATGCAAAGTTACGGATATTCCCAGGCAAATTAAAGAGTAAGTGGACAGGGCCATTCCGAGTTTGTGAGGTGCGTGACAATGGCAGCATCGCTATATCAGATTTGTCTCCTGACGCACAGCCCTTCGTCGTCATGGCCAACTACTGAAGCCTTAGCTCGAACCAGATGCATTCTTGGCCGTTGTTGACTCTATTCAGCTAATGCACCATGACGACACCTTCACAGCACCTGCGGCATCGAAAGATTCAGACTATGCCATTCAACAACTGTTTATCTGATTTTCTTCTTTTCTTCTTTTCTTCTTTTCATTTTCTATTTTCTTGTTTGTAACAAAAGGTGCCGCCCTTGTAGACAGTTTTCTATACTTAGGACGTACTTGGTCCTAAGTATAGGGGGGATGTGCACCCCGAGTTTTTCATTTCATTCCGATCCTCTCCATTGTCTCCTCTTCTTGTCTATACTTAGGAGTATCTTACCCTAAGTATAGGGGGAGACAATCTGAGTACGATCTGTGTATTCCCACCTTTGACCCTCCCTGTTTTTTTTGTACAGTCTGCTATACTTAGGATTATTTGATCTTAAGTATAGGGGGGACGGTCCTCGATTAAGTCTGAGGAGTCCGCACAAAAATCTCTCATTTGTAAATAATAAATAAGCCCAAACAAAGCCTAAAAGAACCAAAAATATATTATACATCAAATGCTGTTTTTCTTCTTTTGTACATACTGATTAATAAATCAGATACCTATACAGTATGCTTTGAAAAATAGTGTGACCAGTTTTGAAAAATTTTATGTGAAATGATTTCAAATGTGTGAAAACATTTTGATTGCAAAATTTTTCGTTGTGTGAAAGAAAGGATTTGAAAAACCTATGTGCAAATATTTTGAAAAATGCCTGTCAAAACTATTGTGAAAATTATACATATATAGTGTGACAAATCTTTTCAAAAATAGATTTCAAATGTGTGTAAATGATTACGAAAATTATTGTGTACTATAGTTTGCAAAAGTATTTTCAAAACCTAATAAGAACACTCTTACAAACTCTTGTAAATCATAAATAAGACACATACAATTCTTTCTGTACAGTTCTAAATAAACTACTCCATTCAAACATACAAAGTTTGTAGAAATTCATACGTTTTGTAAAGCAGCACGCCCGTGTAAATAATTGTATATACTTTTTTTGTATGTCCAGTTCTTAGTTTATTTGCAAAAAATTCTTTGTGTAAAAACATTCTTTGATTCTTTCCAAACTTCTTGTGAAAAATTTGCATCATTCATTGTGCATAGCATAAGCATACCATTCATATTCTTTTTGAGTGAGCTTGATGATTGAATCAGTCTAATAAAGTCTCAAATTGGAGCTTGGTTGGACCTTACCGCACCTAACTGCACTGGAACTTTATGGGAACTAGGTTTAAGGTACTTCAGGTCTATGCAGACTTAATTCTTTGAGAAATCAGGGCTGGGTTCAAGTCACCTCAGTGGACTAACTAGAACTTTTCGAGACACACGTACGACTCTTAGCAACCGTGACCTAACTTGGACACTTGCACCCTTCACTTGGCTCAACTCAGTTAGAGTGGTGAGGGGGTTGGATTTGCCAGTCTGAGACGCACACGGGTGGAAACATTCGTCCTCGTCTAGGGAGGGAAGTGCACCCCAACCTGATTCAATAGCCATGAGGTCTAAAGACAGGAGATGTGGATTGCGATAAAGCTTCAAAAGAGGGATAGTCTACTGGCTCAAGAGGAAAAACTCCTTATGTAAATGCTGCTATGAATAGTATGTTGAAAAAAAAATATGGTCAGGCCTGTACAAAAATAAAATGGCTGCAAAGTATGTACAAAGTCAATAAGCAAGCTTGAGTTCCAAAGACAAATATGTGAGCCTGCAACTGGATGACTTGACTACACTGGTCTTGCATCCCGGGATAGGTAGCTACACTGGCTACCGTCCATTCTTCTCTTCACCCCCTCCTCTTGAGCTGGTTGCCACTTGAACTTAGAAGGGAATACCCTACTCCTCGAGGAAAGAGCTGTTGGATTGGGGAATCACTGGGTTGTCATTTTGGAGAAGTCAGCTCCTTTATCATTTCAGTTGGGGAGAGCCACTATCACTTACACCGTACAAGTCAGCTTCATAGTTATAAGGGTTTGCGTATGATGTAGACTAGTTCTGACCCGGCTATTGAGGTGGGTTGAATCGAGTTCTATGACTATCGAAGGCTGTTGTATTTTAGAGCTGGTTCCCGACTAGGTTCCACACACATTCACACCCAAGGTCTGACAGGAGCTCCAAATTCAGATTTTGTAAGGACATGCATTGCACTGAAAGCACCCTTATTCACTCTATCTTTCTTTTATTCTCCTTTTTCTTTTCTTTATTCTTTTTGTACTTATTGCATAAGTGTTTGCTAGGGACTAGCAAAGGCAAGTATAGGGGGGTGATGAATCTCCATTTCATCACCTTTATTCTATCATTTTGGCCTCAAAAACCCCAGCAAATGCATGTAAATAGCATCAAATTGTACATAATAGCATTCATTATTCATTGTATTTATTTTACATTAAATAAGGTTTTACTGCCAAAATTATAGAATAAAGAAGAGAAAAGAAAAAGGAATAAAATATTATAAATATTTTATGACCCAAACCCCGATACCAAGGCCAGCATGGTATTGGTCGACAAGGAATAAAGTAGGGGGAGATAAGGGCCAGTACAATAAACACCTCATTTATTCATGCATGCATTTTTGATACCTATTTTTGTACATAATTATTTATTCATTAAATAAAGAAACTTTGTACATGAAAGTTGTAGATAATAATATGAATAAAAATGCAAAATTGAGTTTGTACAAAAATAATCCCCAGTGTACATTTTATAAGTCTACAAATTCATAGACAAAATACCTATGCTATCTACCTATCTATAAATGAAAAGGGTTTTAATCCTTGATTCTTTTGCTCTTTTATATTTTTAAAATAATGTATACATTATACATAACTCATTAAAAATACAAAACCAAAATAAAAATCAAGAAAATATATTAAATAAATTAAGTGTATAAAATACATAGATAAAACACCTATAAGTATACCTACATACATCTATACCTATTTATTTAAAAATATACATAAACTCATAAAAATCAAACAAAAATATCTTTATACTCACAAAAATAAATTATAAATTTAAAAAATAAGCCAATAAAATAATAAAAGAAAATAAACAAATTAAAAAATAAAATACATAAAAATACATGTAAATACATGCATATACACATTATCCAAATAAAACTATAATAAAACACCTCGAAAAATTCAATAAAAATCATAAATAAATACTAGACGAAATAATACACATTTTTTATTTTATAAGAAAAAATTAATAAAAATATTTAGGGTGTCAAATAAATCAATCTCTAATCAGGTCTTCTATTTTGTCTCATAGCGGCTAACGTGGCCCAATGAGGCACCGGCCTTCGTTGACTCCCAGGTCAACTGTCCCATCCCTCGCCCGGTGTCTCTGAACTATCCATTCCCCCGATTTCATGCCTTTTTCCCGGGCACACCATCCATCAATCGACAATGCTTCCTTCACAAGAATTGTTCCCTAATCTTCCATGATGCCCGCCAAAATCATAGATCAACGAGATGTTCATTGGATCAGTTAATAATCGTCGGGTAATAAGGCCTCTTGCCAATGTTTATAAATAACAAGCTCCGCTTCCTTCCTCGAATTTGGCCACTTTTATTCCAACCTAAAGCCTAGATCTTGCTCCTGGATTGTTCCTCGTGACAGGGGGAGCAGCCCAGCACCTTGACTCGGCCGGAGAAAGGAGATTTTGTCGCGGCAGAGCTCCGGCGTCCGCCCTGCTCCCTGGAGGACCCTAGGTATAAGAGCTGTCCTTTAATGCATTTTTAGTTAGCTTTTAATGTTAGTGTTTCATTCCAGTAGTTAGATTAGTGGTTAGTTAATCACCGTAGTTAGAAATCCAAAATTCGAAGTTCGCTGGAGCTCCGCTCCGGTGACTTCTTCACCGTGAATCTCACTGTTTCCGCCCGCTATATGCACTCCAACTCGTTCCGCGTCGCCTTCTCCATCGAACGCCCACATTTGTTCAACCCAAGACCCTAGGTCTTGGCGAATCGGGGCTCCTCCTCCGCCGTTCACCGGAGCCCCTCTGCCCACCTCATTTTTACGTTGCAGCTTCCAAACCCCGGGTCGAGGAGAAAGCTCTCTCGTCCGCGGTTCTTCCTGTGCAGGTTTCTTGAAGAATAGATCCCATCTGGGCTCGCATTGAACCAGGAAGAGGTTCCTGGGGGCCCCTTTCTTCTCCGACCTCGCTCCATCGACTCGGACCCCCAGGAGCCATGAAAGTACCACCAGTCGACGCGGGATGTCATCAGCTACGAATAGAGCGCATCAGAGGCAAGGAAGATGCCCGGAGGAGCCTGAGCTACCTGATCGAAGCTTGCCGGGGGCGAGCTTCCTCCTCGTTCTTCCAGGCATCTTCAGAACCGTCAGATCGAAGGGCTCGTCCCAGATCCAACAGGAGCCGTCCGATGGAGCATCGCATCCACCGTCAGATCAGCTTGGCTGATCTAATCTCAGCCTCCCATCGGCGAAGCGTCATCGGGCTAGGAGGTGGCGACGCGTGGAAAATGAAGAGAGCTCCACCGTTGGATGCCACGCCTTGTTTAGGGGTAATTTTCGCATCCAGCCCCCTCACTTTTTGTATTTATTATTTAATGCCAAAAATAAAAGTCTCAGTTGTAAATAAAATGTATATTTTGTGGAAGGACCCCCGATGTTTCAAGATTTGCACTTTAGTCCTCCCGCGCCTCACGTGCAGCAACCACGTGAGGCACGTGAAATTTTGCATTTAAACCCCGTCGGGTTCCTGTAATTGTTAAATGGTTCTGAAAATAAAAGTTAAAGTGTATTTTTATTGTGATTTTTGCATGTATGCCCCTATCAACTATTTTATTTGCAAAAATATCCCTACTAGGCCATTTAATTTTTGAATGCTTTGTCTATTTATTTTGTGCTCCGTATTAAATCGAAAAATTTTGTAAAAATAGACTTAAGCTCTTGTTAGTGTACTCTTGCACGCCATATTTTTAGTTTTCCATTTTTTTGCATTTTTGCTTTTATTAAAAATCAAAAACATGTCTTTTATTCCCTATCTAACTTATAAAACCCCAAAAAAATATGAAAATGCCTCGAAAAATTCCAAAAAAATTACCTATGGTGTATTTTGACCTATATTAGTGTCAGACCAAAAATCCCTAAAAATCTCAAAAGGAAAACCTTAAAAATTCAAAAATACATAAAAACTTCAAAAAAATATTAAAAACCAAAGAAAAATCAGAAAAATATAAACTCAGGCCCTATTTATGCTATATTTTATTACCTTTATTACAAAAATAGTGTGGACAATTTTTGAGGCTGTTAGCTATTTTTAGTGTCAAGTTTTGTGACAGCCAGTACCTAGTCCACTGTTTGCTATTATTTAGCTATTTAAAAATACTAAAAATATTTGCAAAAATACCCAAAAATCACAAAAACAGTAAAAAACCATGAAAATCCTGAAACAACTTTATTCCTGAATTTTTGACTATTTTTGAATATTTTTGTGAATATTATAATACCCCCTTTCTGTATATATATCTATATATCCTAAAAAAAGAAAAAAATATTATATATATATGTAATTATTTATATGTATTCTCATTAGTCTTAATATAAAAAGAAAAAAAAGAAAAATATATATATTTATTTTATTATATTTATATATACCTATATATATATATTATATGTATTATAAGCTATATACTTACCCTTTATGGGTATACATAATTAATATATTTATATATACTACTTAATTATTATATTTATTTAGAAAAAGAAAAAAAAGAGAGAAAAAGAAAAAAAAACCCACTTCACACACAAGGATGACTCTGAGATACATTTAGGCTATGACATTTTGTATTGCTCTCTGTGGTTCGACCTCTACATACTTGTCACTGTACATTTTATGGTAGAGTAAATAAAGATTAATTCATATTTATTTTTGAGCTTGATTGTTGCATTCTTTGGTTGTGGGTTAATTGCTGATCAACCCGGGTGTTCAATGAGTGGTCGCCTCAGCGACAACACCTTTGTATTATTTATTCATGGTGACCCTTTTGGAACATCCTCTGTTATCAGACGCTTGAGTGGTAGGGATCACTACAAAAAAGGCGAGATTGGCGTGCACATGATGGCTCGTAATGTGCACGCAAAGTGCACGCCCTGTGCACGTCCGACGTATGGGCGAGCACATGTGCTCGTTCAGCCCGTGCTCGCTTCTACGAGAGTCGCTCCGGCAGGTGGGCGAGCACATTGGGACTCTATATGCTCGGCCGCTTGCTGGCCTGCACAAATGTGCTCGCCAAAATGATCGCCCCTATTAAATAGGGCGATCAATCACGGATCACCTGGCGAGCACATGTACTCGCCCAAACTGAATTCCAGGAAAAAATTATACAGGTTTGACGGGATTTTGATGCCCCATCAAACATGTATAGCCTGCCAATAAACCATTGCAGGTGCTTATCAGAGTTCGCTAAGCGTATATATAGTATACTAGTTCGTCAACTAAGATAACTAGCACTAAAAAGTCGAAGTCACGCAATATACACGAACTTAGAAATAAACATTCAAATTTAACATCTAAATACTCTAAATATATGTTTGAAGCAACAACGACAAGTAAAATTAAAACAAATTATACTATCAAAGTTCATATAAATTAAAAGACGTGCTAAAATTTCAACAACAATATAAGTCAATACCAACAACAATTTACTTCTTCTTTGATCTAAAAAATTTAGACATTAAACCCTGCTTTGATTTCTTTTTTTCCTTCTACTGTTCTTTGAATCTAGCATACATGCATGCCTCTTCTTCAGGGTCGTTCTCCTCCTCCTCTTCGTCATCAGATTCAATCTCCTCAGGTTGAGATGGATGTCCTTGTGATCTATATTATATATGGAAGATATATACCCATTACTTACATTTTGTAGATATAGAAATATAAAATTATTACTTATTCTAAGTAAAATACTTACAGGTACGCCGTGACATCTTCTCGAAGCTTCGTCACCTGCTCCACCATCATCGCCATCTGTGACTTAATTGGAATTGATGATTGGGATGGATGTGCTTGTGTGTACGACGGCTGGGAGTATGCAGAATAGGAATGATGATGTTCCTCCACATAATATGAAGGAAGGCCACCAAGCGTCTGCTTCCTGTTCATCGCAACGTCCCTCTCCTCCAACACCTTATAAGATTTTCATTGTTTAATATGAAATTATATATTACAAATGAGTATAGTAAGATAATATTTATCTATACCTGCTTTCAGATTATTTTATCAAATGGTGGTTGCTCTCCAGTTGGATCACCACCCTATTTTTCTGCAGATAGTGCCAAATAACGATCCTGAAATACAAAGTGAAAGATAGAAAAATAAGTTATAATATATCATTCAATTGCAAATAAATTGATAGACTTACCAACAATTCTCCTGCTTTAGGAGTATACCATTGCGACTCTCCTTCTTTCCCACTCATGTGGGAGATCGACCACCACTCCTGAAAAGAAGGTTCTCTTTCCAACCTATCTGCCTGAAAAATAATTTTAAGATGTGATGACAACATTGCATTATATTAAAGTATATTTCAAAAAATAATTTTTATATTGTAATACCATCTTCGCTCTGGTCTGATTGTGGTTTTTAGAGCCACTTGTCGATTTAATCCTTTGTTTTTGACAGTTTGTCCTTCCCGCCGTGGATCTTCTTCCAAGCTCCGCATCCGTAAGGAATGCATCACAGAAACCCACCCATCTGTAAGGAATATGTTATGATTATTGATTACTTTAAAAATTTTATTATAAATTCTTTAATAAATACAATACCTATCCTCCGTACACCATATTGGCGGGAACATTTTCATATCCTCAAAATTCATCTCCTCGCATCCCGTCTTCGTATGCGAGTCTCTCCTTGCCTTGAAAAATATATCGCTCATTCTCTTTTCCACCAAACGAATAAAGGCTCGACGATAAGCCTCCTTCCCCAGACCAGAACCAAGATAAAACCTACTCTGTAAATTACAACAAAATATTAGATCCAAAAAACTTGACCAAAAATTTCCATATCACTTCTTAAAAATTTTTCTGACCAGAAACATGTCAAACAGTCTCTCTTGTTCTGTAGTAGGGATGTAACACCATCTAAATTGCATGCAAGTCAAGTGTGTCTTGATTATGTTGGTTATATCCTTTGCCACCCTGTTGCTATTCAAAAAATCCCTGCATTTGGTAAAATTTGTAAATATGATACAATTTATAAATAGTTGGAAAAATTTAAATGACAACATTTAATAAAATCTTACCTCACATCCGTTGTAACCTCCAACAAAGGGTGGGACGCCGAAGTTTGTCCAAATGCAGCATGTAAAGGCATGGAGGTGCTCGGACGTCCAGAAGAAGGTGAATCAGAACCCATCAATGTCCGTGTTGGTATGGAGACCGAGACCGGGACCGAGAATCCAGTAGGAGCGGCTGAGATAGATGGCGCTTCATAGCCGCCTACATAAAAAGGTGACAGAGGATAACCAAGAGACTCGTAGTAGGCTATGACCTGTCGGACCTCGTTGGGCTGTGAATCTAAAACAACATCCGGGGTGGACTGCCTACTGGATGAAGGCGTGTATGAGGATGATGGTCAATTTGATCAATGTGATCCACGAGCTCCGCCACGTCCAAAAAATCTGTCATGACTGTAATGATGATGTAATAGTTAATTACATAGTTATTACTAAAGATTTTAGACAATTCGATTATAATTGTGTAATAAAACTTATAACTACTCTTCATCATTTATTTCGATGGGATTAAAGGATATTTCTTCGTTTTCTTTGTTTTCTGAGTTTTCTGAATCATCAAATCAGGAGTCGGTATCATCTTATAGGTCAACACAAAAAACTTCATTATCAGCTAATATAATCGATTCGATGATTGTGACTTCTTCTGTTAAGTCTATTCGTTCATGTGTCGGTGTGAATACTTCATCTATGTCATCTTCATGATGAGTGTAATCATTATAAATATAACCTCGAGAATTTATCTTGACAACAGTTAAAGTTTCAACGCTCTTTCTCTTCTTTGATACTTGTGAGAGATAGTATACTTGATCCGCTTGAGAAGCTAAGACGAATGGTTCAAATCTGCGTATAAATTTTCTTGGTACCACGTCGACACTGTTATTTCTTCTATCGAGTACTACACCTTCATTGGGTTCATACCAATCACATAAGAAGAGAATTACTTTATTCATGACTGGTATACTATATTCCACTTCTAATATCCCCTTTAAAATTCCATAATAATTCATATGATCTTCCTCATAACAAGATCCACGAACCATCACTCCATGATTCTGAGTTGTTAAATATTTACCGAAATTTAAGGTATGCTGCAGCAAGAGTTGTAAGATCGGAACTTATAAACAAGTCCTTCTCCAAAATATTTTAAAATATGAGAATAAAAATCACCACCGTTCAACTGTTGTGAGCGGTCCTTAAACCAAGTTGGAAATTGATTCCTATGGACGCCCAGAACTTCGTCATCTGAATACATGGGATTTTCCTCGATAATTTTCTTCCTAAATTCCCTAAAATTAGTAAGAGTAACATCAAAATTATTTGAAATAGAATTTGAATATGTACATAAAGTAATACAAATACTTACTGAACATATGGTGTTATTTCCTCGCAAATGTCTAATACGTATAACTCTGCAGCATCTTTCTCCCGTTTCGATAAGAAACGTTCAGTTGCCTTTCCTACGAGCTGAGTGGATGGACGAAAGATACTGATATAATATTCCTCCTCTGAGTAAATTGTCTCATTCCTCCTAAATCTGTTGTGGATAGTCTCCACATCTTCTGGAAGATACCTATCGCAGAATCTTGCAACTTCCTCATATATATATTGCGAACTTATTGATCCTTCATCTTTACTTTTGTTTCGAACCTTTCTTTTAAGAAAGAACATAAACCTATATGGAAATAGGTTAACATTTTGTTGACATGGTAAAGAATGCAAAAAGATTATAATATTTTTAATTACCTTTCAAATAGATACATCCAACGATATTTTACTGACCCACCTACTTTTACTTCATATGGAATATGAATCATTAGATTCTCTAATTGAATCAAAAAATGACGGCGGAAATATCTTCTCCAAGTTACACATAATCACAGGAATATTTTTATGAAGATAATAAATCTCCATGCGGTGTATGCGTGACGAGCATAGAACATGGAAAAATATGCTAATATCTGAAAGAACACTGACAAGGTTTTTTGGTAACAATCCTCTAAACACTAGTGGTAGCAATCTTTCCATAAAAACATGACAGTCATGACTTTTCCTTCCCTTAAATGAAAAATTCTTTAAATCGATCAAATTGAAAAAATTTGATGCATATCCGTCTGAAAACTTCAATTTACTTGTCCATTCGCAGACAAGCTTAACTTGATTTCTGTCTAAGGTATACTTCGCTTTAGGAAGTTCAACCCTTCCATTACCATGTTCCTTTATATGCAACTCTGGTCGATTGCATATGATTTATAAATCACGACGAGACTTTACTGTATCTTTGATCGATCAGTTACATTCATAACAGTATAGAAGATGTTATCAAATACATTTTTCTCTATATGCATAACATCTAAGTTGTGTTGTATCAGTAACTTACTCGAATATGGTAATTCCCAAAATATACTCTTCTTAATCCGATTATGATTGTCACCAAAACCAGAAAGATTTGTTGTTTTATCTCCATTCTCTAAGGTTGATTTCTCCAATTCTTCCAAGCTTGATAATATCGTATCGCCTGTCTTAAATGGTGGGGGATCTGAAAATCAATTGTATTTTTTTTAAATGACTGCTTCTGTCTTCGATATGGATGATTGTTTGGAAGAAACCGTCTGTGACAATAAAAAAATGGTTTCTGACCGTGTTGAAGCTAGAATGATTTAGTACTCTCCATACAATATGGACAACTTTTACGTCCATGCGTACTCCATCCAGATAACATTCCATATGCTGAGAAGTCATTTATCGTCCAAAGCAGAGCTACTTACATGTTAATGTTTGACTTTTATTAGCATCATATGTATCAACTCCATCGACCCATAACATTTTCAACTCATCAATAAAAGGACGTAAATAAACGTTGATGCATTTTCCCGGATGTGTAGATCCTGGTACTAACAGCGAAAGAAACATAAACTATCGCTTATTACATAACCATGGTGGTAGATTGTATGGTATTGTCATTACTGGCCAGCAAGAGTAATATTTACTTCTTCCATGAGGATTAAACCCGTCGGTACATAAACCTATAACGTAATTCCTCTTTTCTTCGTTAAATGTAGGAAAAGCTGACATCAATACTGTTGTATTAAAATTGTATATTGGTTTTAATTGGAAAATCTATTAATTACAATTGATATTAATTTGGTTTCAATTGGGAAACCAAATGGTTTGGATGGAAAGTTGGGAATTCCCAAATTTGAAATATGTTGAGTTTGGGTGGAAGTTTAGTACCATACCTTACAGATCTAAACTTTTGGTGGACTTATATATGAGTCCACACCCCAAGCTCTTGTAGCAATAGTAGAGAGGAGGAATGGAGGACCACAAACGCGCGCACGCGCTTCGCTCCGTCTCCGTCTCCGACTCGGGCTCGGGAGAGTTAATTCGGATCTCGGATCTCGATACTTTTGCTGCGGGTTTCATTTGGTTGATCGATTAAATTAATTAGACAAATTAATTTAATCGCGATCACATTAGGAATCGGACTTGATCCAAACGGCTCGATTTAGCCGCGGATTTGGAATTCGAATGGACACGCCCGTTGAGGGGCGTTTTCGGAAACCAAAGGTCACCGCGCGCTAGGGCACGCGAGCCCCTCTTTTTATATCCCTCACCCGCCGCCGTCTTTCTTCACTCGCAAGAAAAAACCTCTCACACCGTCTCTCTCTCTGGTTCTTTCTCTCACGGACGAACGTCTTCCTCTTCCTCTCTCGGCTGCAGTTCTCTGAGGTACAATCGAGGACGATCCCGTTGGTGTGCGCCAACGACCATCGTGAGCCGTCGTATCCTGGGAGCGGATCGCCAGTACCCTACGCACCGGTATTGTGGGGGCGATATCTTCTCTAAGGACAGTCCATTTCATGGACGCTTCGGTGACTTCTAATCTAATCTTTATTTCATTTTAGTTGCCGCAATATGTTTATTGCTTTACCCTTTCTGGATCTTGCCCTTATTTATGTTTCTGTTCTTTTAATCGGTTCCTGTCTGCATATTATAATCGGATAATGATTGGGAAACATACGATTGATATAATCTTATTCGATTTTGTTTCTCTGTTAATTCATTTGGATCCGATGATTTACTGTTTAATATATGCATTGGTACTCTTTTTCACAACAATCTTAGAGAAGATATCCCGAACCGATTCTAGAACGTCGGAAACAATGTTTAAATCGAGGGTAGATATGACGGGTATGCCTGAAAAATTTGGTGGACAGAAATTTAAGCGTTGGCAACAACACATGAAGATCTGGTTAACCACCATAGGGTTAATCTCGATGCTTGAAACCGACTGTCCTACGGTGGAGATGGAAAACCCCTCATCCGATATCCATAAGGCGCAATCTGCGTGGAAGGAACGCGACCGTATATGTCATGGTTGCATCTTGTTGGCTCTGTCCAATACTTTGTTTGACGTATATTGTTCGTCCACGCAGACTGCGAAGGGGCTATGGGAAGACTTGGATCGGAAGTATAACACCGAAGACCTCGGTATTGAGAAATACTCCGTGGCCAAATTTTTGAAGTTTTCCATGGCCGAAGGGAAGTCTGTTTCTGAACAGGCACACGAGTTTTTACTCCTGCTCCATGGTTTAGAGGATGCCAAAATGAAACTTGCAGAGAAGTTTCAAGTCATGTGCATCATAGAAAAATTCCCCAAGTCGTGGGAAGACTTCGGTATGACCCTGAAACACAGGAAGGGGAAAATTTCTATGGATGACTTGATGGTGGCAATTGCCATAGAGGAGGAACACAGGAAACAAAAACCTGTGCTTCCTGTTGATATTCAGGCTAAGGTCAATTTTATGACCTCGAAGGGCAAGGATAAGAAGGGAAAGGATCCTAATAACAATAAAATGAAACCAAAGAGTAAGATCCAGAAAAAGGTAAAGAATAAACCCTACTGGCACTGTAATCAGGTTAGTCATTGGAAGAAGGACTGTCCGTCCTTGAAGGCTCAACCTAAGGTTGCAGACGGGAGTCCACAAGTGAACATGATCACTATGGGACTCGGGGCTAGCGAGGGGTATGTCTCTGTAAAACCTGAACTATACAATATCCATGATCCAAATGAGTGGCTCGTGGATACGGGAGCCAATGTAAATATATGTTCTGACAGAACGTTGTTTTCTTCTTATCAGACCTGCAGCAGTGGGACTGTGAAGATGGGGAACGATTCTGCAGCCAGGGTGCTAGGGTCAGGACAAGTCAACTTGAGGTTCTCCTCTGGATGTATCTGGACGTTGCACAGGGTGCTGCATGTTCCTGACATCAAGAAGAATGTGTTATCCAGCTCTATCTTAGTTAGAAATGATTTTGAATTAAACTTTAAATATAATAAAGTTGTTATTCTGAGACATGGTATTTTCTATGGAAAAGGCTATTTGGTTGATTTCGATTTGTTATTTAGAATTAGATGTGATTCAGTAAACATTAATGAAATGAATGTTTTGAATGCTGAATATTCTAGTTCTGTGTCTCATGTTGTGAATAATCTAGAATCTTGTGATCTGTGGCATGGTAGATTGGGACATGTAAACCTAAATTCAATTAAAAGAATGATGAATTTAGAATTGATCCCTAAATACACTATTGATAAAACTCAAAAATGTGAAATATGTGTGCAAGCTAAGACACCTAGGAAGTCTTTTCAGTCTGTCTCTAGAGATAGTGAGATCTTGGATCTAGTGCACACGGATATCTGTGAGTTTAATGGTGTGTTGACCCGAGACAATAAGAAATACTTTATCACCTTTATAGATGATGGCGGTAGATACTGCTATGTTTATCTAATGAAAACCAAGGATGAAGCCTTAGAGAAATTTCTTATATTTAAGAATGAGGCTGAGACACAAACAGGAAAAGTGCTTAAACACCTTAGGTCAGATAGAGGAGGTGAATATACCTCTAACTTATTTGATGAACAATGCAAATCTTTTGCATAGTTCATGAAGTTACGGCCCCATATTCACCGCAATCAAATGTGATAGCAGAACGGAAAAATAAAACCTTAACTGACACGATCAATGCTCTCCTACAAAGTTCTGGACTTCCAACCTATATGTGGGGAGAAGCCTTCAATACGGCTTGCCATATTCTGAATAGGGTGCCTCCAAGACATATGGAAAAGTGTCCCTTTGAACTTCGGAGAAATAGGAAACCGAGTTTAAGATATCTCAAAGTGTGGGGCTGTCTCGCTAAGGTTTTAGTCCCAGAACACAAGAGAAAGAAACTTGGTCCTAAAACTGTTGATGCGGTCTTCTTAGGTTACCTAGAAAATAGCTATGCATATAGGTTCTTGGTAATTCGGTCCGAGATACCTGGCATAGATGTCAACACTATTGTTGAACTTCGTGATGATACCTTCTTTGAGGATGTCTTTCCGTTGAAGACTGGGATTCCTCAGAATCTGACCATTGAGGGCGCCTCTACATCAGGTACTATTCCAGATCAAGTGGAAAGGATATCGAATGTGGGGGTTGAGACTCAACCTGAACCCAATGATCTTTCTGAAGAGAATGAGCCAAGGAGGAGTAAAAGACCTCGGATAGCCAAGGATCTGGGTAGCAACTTCGTTGTCTACCAGATCGAGGGTGATCCACCAAGTTACAAGGAAGCCATGGCTTCGTCTGAAGCAAAACAATGGAAGGAAGCCATCAAATCTGAGATGGATTCCATAATGGCTAATGGGACTTGGGAGTTGGTTGATTTACAGAAAGGGTGCTCTACTATTGGGTGCAAGTGGTTGTTTAAGAGAAAGCTTAGACATGACGGATCAATTGAAAAGTACAAAGCCAGATTAGTTGCCAAGGGCTTTATGCAAAAGAAAGGTATCGATTATTTTGATACCTATTCCCCTGTGACTAGGATGACCACAATCCGGATGCTCATAGCATTGGCATCTGTATATGATCTCTCTATCCTCCAGATGGATGTGAAGACCGCCTTCTTGCATGGCGATCTTGAGGAAGAGATCTATATGGATCAACCTAATGGGCTTGTGACTCCTGGGAATGAGGGAAAGGTTTGCAAGCTTGTCAAATCCCTTTACGGATTGAAACAAGCACCAAAGCAGTGGCATGAAAAATTTGACAAGACTATTTTGTCATGTGGCTTTAAGGTTTATGAATCCGACAAGTGTGTTTATTCCAAGGTGAAAGGTGATGAGTGTATTATCTTGTGCCTATATGTTGATGACATATTGTTGTTTGGATCACATATGAGGATTATTAATGAGACTAAGGCTTTCTTGAGTAGCAAGTTTGAGATGAAGGACATGGGTGTTGCTGATGTGATCTTAGGTCTCAAACTGACAAGGTCAGTTGATGGAATTGTAGTTTCTCAATCTCACTATGTCGAGAAAGTACTTGAGAAATTTGGATATAAAGATTGCAAAGCTGTAAGCACTCCCTTTGATTCATCCAAAACACTGTTTAAGAATAAAAGTGGAGTACCTGTAGCCCAGCTAAGGTATTCACAAGTGATAGGAAGTTTAATGTATCTTGCAAATTGCACGAGACCTGATATTTCATTCTCGGTTACAAAGCTGAGTAGATACACTAGCTGTCCTGACCGTATTCACTGGGAGGCTCTGGATCGAGTACTGAAGTACTTGAAGGGAACTATTTCCCTTATTTTGCATTATGGTAGACATCCTTCTGTACTAGAAGGTTACAGTGACGCAAGCTGGATAGGGAAAATAGAGGAGTCTGTGAGTAATGGTGTCACAGGGTATGTATTTACCCTTAGAGGCGGTGCAGTCTCCTGGAGGTCTGTGAAATAGACCATTCTAGCTCGATCCACTTTTGAGGCCGAGCTGTGTGCTTTGGACACCACTGGAATTGAGGCTGAATGGCTAAGGGAACTTCTGTCTGAGATTCCCATGGTAGGTCAGCCAGTTCCTGCGATCTCGGTACATTGTGATAATATGACCACAATTGCCAAGATCAAGAGTTCAAAGTTCAATCAGAAAACAAGGAGACACATACAAATCAGACTTAAGACGTTAAGGGATTTGGTATCTCGAGGAGTGTTGGCTGTGGATTTTGTTGGATCCAAAGACAACACGGTAGATCCGTTGACTAAGGGACTTGATAGATCTTTAGTCCTAAAGTCTAGGCTTGGGATGTGACTGAGACCCATTGGGAGTTCCTCTACAATAGTAACTCAACCTATCTGACTGGAGATCCCACAAAGTAGGTTCAATGTGGTAATAACAAGCTGTTTAGAGAACTGGTTGGCACTCTAAGTTTAATGCGTAAGCATGAGTGTCTTATCCCTGGAAGCATGAGTGTCATTTAAGCTGCAAGTTTAGGAAGAGCGTAGGCTCTGAATGGGTTCAAGCCTTTGGGCAGGATGTTAGCAGTGCATCATTGGAGAACGCCACCTATGTGAGAGTTACTGTGGGCCGCGGTTAAAGGAAGAGGGTCTTTCCTGAACACACTCATGAAACAGGATAAGGGTGCATGGCCTTTAAGAGCACCAACCCTGAAGATTGTACCAAGAACAACGCTTTGTTGTTTCTACCGTATACTCTAACACTAAGGTCTGAAGTTCAAGACGTAGTTCACTTCGTTCCTGTTAAAGTGAAAGTAGTAAACTAAGGTAGAGGTTCAAGCCGGAAGGTACCTTTACTGAAAGCAAAGTGTGGACAGCCGAAAGAAGTCTTTTAATTCCTTTTGAATCTCTTTTCAAATTGGTGAATTCGTGGGGGATTGTTGTATTAAAATTGTATATTGGTTTTAATTGGAAAACCTATTAATTACAATTGGTATTAATTTGGTTTCAATTGGGAAACCAAATGGTTTGGAGGGAAAGTTGGGAATTCCCAAATTTGAAACATGTTGAGTTTGGGTGGAAGTTTAGTACCATACCTTAGAGATTTAAACTTTTGGTGTACTTATATATGAGTCCACACCCCAAGCTCTTGTAGCAATAGTAGAGAGGAGGAATGGAGGACCACACACGCGCGCGTGCGCTTCGCTCCGTTTTTGTCTCCGGCTCGGGCTCGGGAGAGTCAATTCGGATCTCGATTCTCGATACTTTTGTTGCGGGTTTCATTTGGCTGATCGATTAAGTTAATTAGACAAATTAATTTAATCGCGATCACATTGGGAATCGGACTTGATCCAAGCGGCTCGATTTAGCCGTGGGTTTGGAATTCGAATGGACACGCCCGTTCAGGGGCGTTTTCGGAAACCAAAGGTCACCGCGCGCTAGGGCACGCGAGCCCCTCTTTTTATATCCCTCACCCGACGCCGTCTTTCTTCACTCGCAAGAAAAAACCTCTCACGCTGTCTCTCTCTCTGGTTCTTCCTCTCACGGACGAACGTCTTCCTCTTCCTCTCTCGGCTGCAGTTCTCTCAGGTACAATCGAGGACGATCCCGTTGGTGTGCGCCGACGACGATCGTGAGCCGTCGTATCCTAGGAGCGGATCGCCAGTACCCTACGCACCGGTATTGTGGGGGCGATATCTTCTCTAAGGACTGTCCATTTCATGGACGCTTCGGTGACTTCTAATCTAATCTTTATTTCATTTTGGTTACCGCAATATGTTTATTGCTTTACCCTTTCTGGATCATGCCTTATTTATGTTTCTGTTCTTTTAATATGATCCTGTCTGCATATTATAATCGGATAATGGTTGGGAAACATACGATTGATATAATCTTATTCGATTTTGTTTCTCTGTTAATTCATTTGGATCCGATGATTTACTGTTTAATATATGCATTGGTACTCTTTTTCACAACAAATACTTTCGAACAATCAGACTCGAATGGATGCTCCATGTACTCAACGACTTTATGTTCCGTGTGTCATGTCATGTACTTCGCCGTTTCTTTGCAATAATATAGTCATTTCAATCTCGGAGTCAACGGGAAATAACGTAAAATCTTTCTCGAGATTTTTGTTCCACTCTTACTAGCTTCCTAATATCTTGGCTCGTTACATTCAGGACACCATTGTAAATGCTGATGTTCACCATAACATAAAATATGATTATTTATGCAAGAGTCTATTTTAACTTCCACTAAACCCATCTTCCGTGTCATTTTTTTCATTTTGTAATAATTATCAGGTAATTCTGTATCTTCCGGTAACATTTTCTTGATGATCCTAAGCATTGCATCAAAATTACGATCGGTCATATTATACTCCATCTTCATCGATAGAAGATTCGAAACCACAGAAAGTTTTGAATATATCTTGCAATTCAACCACAATGGCTCTTCCGCTTTTTTCAACAGCTCGTAAAATTCTACAGACTCTCCATAGGGTTCCTCGTCTTCTAAAAAATAGCATTAAAATCTGGACCCGCAACATCTATAACCATATCTGCAAAAGGATTACTATTGTCAGCTTCTTCTGCATCATTCATCCTGTCCTCATAATCCTCACCATGTCTCCACTAAATTTCATATCCTTCCATGAAACCCATTTTATAAAGATGTAACTGAGTTTCATCATTTGATCTCTTCCTCATTAAACGACATTTCTTACACGGACACAAGATAGTTTCATCTGAATCCACGACACAAGAACCTTGTGCGTAAGCAAATTGTATAAATTCCTAAACACCTCTTTGAAAGGTATCTGCTATACGTCCATCTACTACACGGTTGTATATCCACTCTCTATTTGTCATATTGATCAACCTGAATTAAACAATTTATAATGTCAAATCCAGGAAAATATGTGAGGATACCTAAATGTATCCCATTATTAAGATAAAAGATGAGAAGAGCAGTGTCTTAATTATGTTATCACTTAAGCCCGTCCATAAGGATTCAAACTTACTAAAATATTATCGTTGTCACAAGCTTGTTTATTTCTAACGAAAATTCGGCAGCATAACCGTGCAGCTCTCCCGTATACCTCATAAATCAATCGCAATTAACTTTCAAAATAATCATATTAGTGATTATTTTGATAGTAAATTATGATTGATTTGGTATACCGAAGAGGAAGGGGTTATGACCGAATTTCTGTAAGAAATAAAGAGCTTGTGACAACGATCACCTTTTATTATATTTTAATCCTTACGGACCCCCTTAGTCCGGGATCTCTGAACTAAGGAACGCTAACATAAATGTAATACTTTAATATCACTTTACGTCATACATTTGTACGTGCTACAAATGGGACTATAAAATAATCTTAAAATATTTATTCATTTATATTAGCCGGGCCATTACATAAATTTGGTTGGTTAACGATGGGGATAGGGATAAGTGTGATCCTAATTTAGTGCCTAATAAAGTGCTTCGGTCACTAATATTTGATGGACACCTGCAAAAAAATGAATTTTAAACCTACAAACATCAAAATTCACGACCATTGGTCTGGGATAAACATCCCAAAGTGAGTCCAATAGTGCTGTGAAAAAATAAAAAAATATAACACAGTTAGAGGTGATCAAATCCTCCAATGTATTGCACATGCCTCCCGTTGTGCAGGGCCACACACCATCTGGTGTGGAGGGACGTACTGTGTGTGAATGATTTTGTGCGCTTTTCTAATAATTAATGGATAGTGTTTTAAACTTATCATCAACCTAACTATAAGTTAATGTGATATACTTAATCATATTAACTAGAATTTAATGTGATAATAAATTATCATAGAAGCAAAATTTCTGTTTATAGTTATTATCACGTACCAACGATTTTAACTTAAATAAATGTTTAATTTTACATCCACTAAATAATTCTTATTCTCAAAGGATTTGTATTTCCCATCCCCTCTTTCAGTGAACCTAGTATTATGAAACTAGTGTTATGACACTTCTATATATCAACATTCCTAATGTTATTAAACTAGTCTTATGACACTTTTCAATGGACCTAATATATGAACCTCGTGTTATGAAACTAATGTATCTCTCATCCCATCTATACCAATATTCACCATATCACTATTTAAGTACTTTACTTGTTGTGTCATTTAATGAAGCACTTAACATGCCTATAATATTTCATCTATATTAGATAAAAAATTACTCAAATCTAAATAAAACTACATATTAAACAACTATAGGAAGCATAAGCAACAAGATTAACAACTAGTGAGATTAAATTTAAGAACAAAAAAAATCAAAATATCAAAACCCTAAACCTCTAAAATAAGTATAAAAACGAATGAAATACGCAGAAAAAAGACAAAAGATGATAAGATATACCTAAAGATGGGTGTTTGTGCGATTAAATGGCCAAAAGGAAAGCCCTCGACGCGAAACCGACGGAGACCTTGTCGCTGGAGGGGGAAGAAACAGGGAGGAACTCGCGCAAGAATGATGGCTAGGGATGCCCGACGTTCTGTTTACAGGCGCGGAGGACGAGCACACTTATGTGCTCGCCCCATGCTCTTTAGGTGCTCGCCCTAAAATGGCACGTGCCCGTTCCGTCGCGCCTTAAATTTCAACTTGACGAGCACGTCCGGGTGAGCACTTGTGCTATTAAAGTGCTCGTCCATTTACGAAAACATGTCCGATCCTACATATTCAAAAGGGCGATGATGCTGGAGAGCACATGCGCCGCCTAAGTGCACGCTAGGTTTTGAGCGAGCACGTGTGCTCGCCCAATGCACGCTAGAGTGTGCATGCCAATCGCGCTTTTTTGTAGTGGATGCAAGTGGATATGAATATATATGTATCCGATCCGCGATAGTACCCATTTTATACAAATTTAAGCTTCCATATCTATATCTATTTTACAATGGATGCAAATATAAATATCACTTCAATATCTACAAATATCGCTATATGTAATCAAATATATGTTTTCATTTAAATATAGTTGTTGATGTATGTTTAACTTCATGTATATAATTAGATATCTTCTTTCACCATATTTGATGTCGTTGTTATGAAATATATATATATATATATATATATATATTTAGTATATTTTTATCATATGCAATCTATCCAATACATATATATTTAAGCAACTTATAAAACATTTCTAATATTATTTGCATCCAACCCATATATGTAGTACATTCATAGCCATTTTTAAGAGATATGGTTATTAAGATTATGAGTACCACCCTGTTGTTAGGATTAGAGTCAAACTAATATTAGGATCCTAATAAGATTGGACAAATAATCCTAATAGTAGTTGACTTGTATTCTATTTAGAGTTCTATTGGAATAGGACTGTGAGATTGTAATTGGGTTATATATAGAGGGGATGGAGGCATTGTCTCAACACCACCACTAGAATAATGTAACCCCTAAAGAAAGGAGGAGAAGCGAGAGAGAAGAGAGAGAAAGAGAGCGAGGGAACGAAGAGAGTTGTACTCGTTCTTCTTTTAGTGATCTTTCTTTTGCAGTGGTCGTGAGAGGTGATCGGCCAATATTATATATGGTTGTTCTTTCTTTCACGTACTTCCGTGGCGGTGGTCTATTGTGTATCCGCATCCATATCCAGTTGTTAGCTCCCAACAATTGATAACAGAGCTGAGTTGGTACCACTTCTGTTCCCATCAACTAGTATCAGAATCGAGTTTAGCATTGTTGAAGGGACACGATGCAAAGGATCTGAGCAAGGTTCGACATCGACAAGACGATGTGATATAGTAGATGCGCAATCCTCAGAAGATGTGATATGATGGTCTCTTGGAGAAATCGATCAAAGGTGTCGAAGAATTATGCTAGCGACGGAGGACAGGAGATCGTGCAAGGTGGCACGTTGAGAGCATCCAACTATGGGTGCATCACCTAGAGGCGGTGAGTTCCTGCTAACAATGCTTGCAGATGACAAGGATGGCCCAGTGCAAACCCAAGACGATTATAAGATCATGATGGAATTCAACTCAAGGGGAAGATTGTTAGGATTAGAGTCAAATTAAGATTAGGAATCCTAATAGTATTGGACTCCTAATCTTAATAGTAGTTGAATTGTATTCTATTTATAACTCTATTGAGAATAGGATTATGGAGTTGTAATTGTGATATATATATAGAGGGGGTGGAGGTATTGCCTCAACACCACCACAAGAACAATGTAACCCCTAGAGGGGGGGGAGAGAAGAAAGAGATGAGAGAGCGAGGGAACAGAAAAAGTTGTAACCATTCTATTTTTATTGATCTTTCTTCTCTGATGGTTGCGATGTGACTGACCATCGTAACATCTGGTTGTTCTTTTCTTCACGTACTTCTGTGGTGGCGGTCAATTATGCGCTTCCATATCCAGGGAGGTTCATATATCCAACAACCGGTATACGAGAGGAGATGATACTGTGAAATCCCGAATTTTTTTTTTTAAAATCTGGAGTATTCTTGGCATCCAAAAATTTTAATAAATCACACCATTACGTGGATCTCGTCGAGATCTTTCCAACGAGCCCAAGAACACCCAATTCCGACATTCCTAGCTCAAGTTATCATTGTTTTACGTATCATAATCGGGACCCATATATGGATCCGAACCGGATCCGAATCGAGATTCAAATCCACCTCTCCTTCTATAAATAAGAGATGGTAGGCTGCTCTCTCAAAGCCCTAGCCACCACCATCTTTCCCTCTCCTTGGAGCACCACCATCTTGATCGATTTTATCGTCGGAGGGCTGCCGTCGAAATCGGAAGAGCTCCGATCGAAGATCCGCGAACACCATCACGTAGGAAAGCTCGAGGTCACCTCCGCACACGCATTCGCGCTACCATCGAGATACGGAAAAATCTTTTCCGTGTGAGAGGAGATCCCGAGGGAACATCCTCGGAGGTAACGATAATACCCCTTTTGCTGTTGGGTTCCACGTAACTCTCCATCCCCACCTCGTAACCGTTTTCATGTTATTTTGTCAACCTTATTCACTTGAACATCCATCAAGCCATGTGATTCTTTTGGTACAGTATATATGACCGAGTTCTGTGGTATCCATAATTTTTTTTTGAGTAATATGCACCATATGGATACTTTGCGCATCAAGTATACATATAGGGAAGTATCAATATGGGTAATGGTGACCAATGTCAACATTTCTTCTTTCCTCTGCATGTAAATAAAATTGGAATCATGTGCATGTAAATAAAATTGGAATCATGTCAGATGTTTGGGGATTATATCCTGATACAAAAAGATCGTACACCCATCCATAAGGATATGGAATCAGAATGATTTTTATATGATGAATCTGATTGGTTATCATTTTGTGAGTTCGTCTAAACAAGACATGTAAATATGGATTATATATAGAATTATGAACTATTTTCTTGTGGGGTCAATATAGTGACTCAAAACATATGTCTTATATGTTATTCTCCCATCATGTTAGAAGTTTGCAGTTAAAAGCTGGACACCTACAAGTAATTGGGGTGTTTACAGGGTTTATAATGTGACCTTCCATTCTTAGGCAATACTCGAATCGACTCTTTCATGTACGTTACTTTCTTTTTAAAAAAAAAAGAATTAGACATAGTTGTTGGGCAAGATAAACACACGTTACTTTTTTTTGAAGATTAATTGAGAAGGCAATAAAGGGTCCTATTTGTTATAAGTAAGGGGATAAATGTAAAGGTAATAATAATAACACCTTCTTTGCATTTTCACGTGAAAGGTGTACAACATACGTTATGCTCAACAAGACCATTCCATGCAGTATTAATTTATCAATTATTTATGAATGTTTGTCAATTAAATGACGAGTATTGTTAAAATTGAAAGAATAAAAAGAAGAAATTATATGGGTCTTTCCGCCATAGAATGACGTTTACATCCAGAAGGTTAGTAATGCAAGAATATCTTTGTCCTCCATGTTGTTACCGCCTGATTGCTTACAAGTCACTGCAATATATATTGTTATCATGTCAAGATCCCCTTTATAAATAAGTAATAACTTTCCTTTAACTGATTATATGTATGTATGAGGTTTATACGAAATCATTTAGGAAGAAAACACATTCAAGTTTACTAAATTCTGCTTTATGGGTGGCATTCATATAAGAGTCGACAAAATAACTAAAATAGATTAGCATTGGTTTTATTGAAATTAAGTTTTGAGTCTTGATAAATGTCCGAAGACAGTTGACACGAGCAACTATAATATTGCTATGTATCTCTAGCATTGCCTTCTGTTAAGCATTATGACATTATTCTTTCTTTTCGTAAAGTTAGCTAGCAAAAGTTGATGGATTTATTTAGATGAGGATTAAAATTGTGATTTACATATTAAGTTTTAAATAGGTCTATCACTCAGACTACATGCCTTATATTACTAGTAATTTTTTAGTGATCGGATAGATGGAATTAGGTACCTCAAGGGATTGGGCATGCACCCTTGAGCCACGGGTAGATGCCATGAAGGTCGCGACCCCAACGGACGAGTTGGGTGACGCGTTGCACCTAGCAGCCCGGTAGCAGCCGGAGTCGCTCGACGGAGTAGGCAGGTGGCGCGGTTGGCATTCTTGGTTTCGCACTTATACACAATATTAAGACTCGGAGTAGAATTGGGTGTGGCCGCATCAAATTCTATTTCGAGTATTATTATTGTGAGAGGTGTTCCGGGATATGGTTTGAAGTTGAAGAATTTGAGGTTGAAATACTTGGAGGTTTATCCAAGATGACAAACAAGTTCCCGCGTAGCGGAGGCCTGCGAGTCGCGTACTTGCATGTGCTAAAATAATACGAGAAATGATTATTGATCGGGTGTCGGAAAATGTATACTGTTGTGGACTCTAATCAATTTGTAGAAATATCAAGATTATGGTGGTTATACTTAAATGATTATTATATAAATAAATAAAAGTAAATAATTATGAGATCCAATGTGAATTAGGATGACTTGGTGTTCTTTCAAAATTTTTTCAATAGATGCATGTGCCATTAAATAAAGTTGAGTATACATTCTTTTCTTACCCCTGCATTAGTCAGTATAGTGTTTGTTTCGTTACTGGGCAATTGCTCATAACGTTACCCTCGTGTGAACCCAACAGGTATATCGGAGCAGCCGCCGCCACAGTAGCGGTCTTTGGAAGAGATCGGACTTTTCCCTCGTCATACTTGCATCAGACAGGGTGTGTCCTACTAGAGTAACTTATTTACGTCCGCACTATTTTTTTGTTATTCTTGAGAGACATTGTAGCGAGATATGTGGAGAGCTTCTTATACAAAATTATAACTATACGATGTATCTCATTTTGTGGACATGGACTTGATGATTATGGTTATCAATGAGAATGGATGGTGCATTTTTCTTTCCATTTCATATTATTCTCATGTTGTTATTTATATTTCAAATGTTAATCTAATGTGCACAAGATGGTCTGCTGAGTATCATAGATCATGGGCGTATTTGGACCGTAGGTCCGACGCTCCCGTCTCGTCGGTTTCGTAGCCGGAGGGACGGGGCGTCACAGATACCGATTGATCATGTTCCCAACAACTGATATCAGAGTCCGGTTTAGAGTTGTTGAAGGAACACGATGTGAGGGATCAGAACGGGGTTCGATGTCGATGAGACGACGCGATGCAGTAGATGTGCAATTCTCTGAAGCTGTGATATGATGGTCTCTTGGAGAAATCGAGCAGAGGCTTCGAAGAATTCTGCTAGCGGTGCCTAGCAGGAGATCATGTAAGGTTGCACGTCGAGGGCATCCATCTATGGGTGCGTCACCCAGAGTCGATGAGTTCCTCCTAACGAGACTTGTAGATGACGAGGATGATCCAATGTAGACTCAAAATGATTACGAGATCGTAATGGAATTCAACTTAAGGAGAAGATTGTTGGGATTAGAACCATATTAGGATTAGGAATCCTAATGGGGTAGAACTCATAATCTTAACAGTAGTTGAGTTGTATTCTATTTGATAGTCCTATTGAGAATATGACTATGAGGTTGTAACTGGGCTATATATAGAGGGTGGTGGAGGAATTGCCTCAACACAACTACAAGAACAATGTAACCCCTAGAGAGGGGGGATATAGAGAAGAAAGCGATGAGAGAGTGAGGGGACGGGGAGAGTTGTACTCATTCTCGTTTATAGTAATCTTTCTTCTTTGGTAGTCGCGAGAGGTGATCGGCCACATTTATATGTGGTTCTTTCTTTCACGTGCTTCCGTGATGGTGGACGATTGTGCATTCGTATATGAGGTCATTTGATATACGAGCTGAGGCGATACAGGTCGTATCCCAACAATAGTAACATAGTTTTTCATACCCGTAAGTATATGTATCTGCATCCATTTAAAAAATAATAAAGATATGATAACAAAATATATCTATATTGTATCCAACCATTCGCATCACAGTTGAATGACTGTCGCTTATCGGGTTGGAGGGGCAAGAAGAGGGGAGGCAAAACACTGTTAAGGCATGGGTCAAGCTTCTAGGTCAATCTATGGGTACCCACTGATGATAAGATTAGAGCCCCACATACTACAAATCAAATAGTATTAATACCCAATCTAGAATAATTTGTTGGATATACATGGGTTTAGAGTCGACCTGTATGAGTCGAGGTGGTTACCCATATGACCCACTACCCATGAACATACCTAGGCATCGATGAGTTCTTGATGTAGCATGAAGAAGGCGGCAACTGAAGCGGTGTAGAAAGAAGACGGGACAGACGGTCGGTGATGGCTAGGGGTTTGATGGTGACACAGATAGTGATTGAAAACAATGCGGAAGTGGCATGATTATGCCAAAAATGCATATGTTAGTTTAAAGGGCAGTTGAGGGAGGAAGGGGTTTCGAGGGTGGGGAGACGTAGCGAGGGAGTTGGAGGTAGGAGAGGGAAATGAAAAGAGCATTGTTTGTAAATTTAATAAAAAAGAAAGGTAAATTTAAACGTGTTTTTTAAAGAACACGTTCATTTTCACTGTCAAATGGATGAAAATTAACCTTATAGGTTTTCGTATAATAGTTAGTAAAATTGTAATGGTTGTAGGGTAAGTATAAGTATACGGGGTGACCAGGTAATGGGCAAAGCTTATATGTATTGTGGTGTAAAAATCCCTTTATTTTTATCATTACATTGGTATCATTTATCATATTAACTGTCAATAAATTACAAAAATATTTTTAATTAAGATTAAGAGCACTACACCAAAACAGATCTAAGGGAAGGAGTGGAAAAACAATCAAGTGGCCCCAACTACTTCCTTGCTTAACAATGGAGCCCCTCCATCTATAACATCTATTAAGCAGGGGGGCACCGACCTTGAATTAATTTTCCACCCCTACATTCCAATTTTGCCCCCCGGTGATAGATATCTTTCCTCTTCTACCCTCTGACTTTGGTAGATTCCCACCCTTCACCCCCTCTTCCCAGTAACATCTATTATGCGTGGGGGCCACCGACCTTGATTTTGCCCATTCAGCTTTTCTGCAATTCCATTAACGCCCTTCCATCGGCTTTGCTGCATGTCCCACCCTTCTGCGTGGACTAAGGCTACTTGCTGCATGTCTCACCCTCCTGCGTGGACTAAGGCTACCGAAACTTCTGCATGTAACAAGAAATCTGACGTATGACGTGTGCTACACATTTGACGTCTGTTGCCCACATCGACGATATGCACTGACCCGTGCCAAGCTGCCTGATGCCGACCTCTTACCTTTGCTTCCACACTCTTGCATGTAATATATATTGGGACTACCAACCAGTTCTCCCACTCTACGTCTGTCGCTACAATCGACTCTGCCACCGCGACCATACAAGGATCTCGGCGATCGACCAACCTTTGTCCGACGACCATGGACGGAGCTTCACCATCCAACAACCATTGTCAAGAAGGTACCTCCTGCATCATCCCCTTCCCTGGAAGAAGTAGCCTCCGCTCATGCATCCGAACTCCTGCATCTTCATCTGACGTTTCTGTGCTTGACCTTCGTGCTTACAGTAACGATGACTTCTGAAGTTGGCCTACTGGTATCGAAAGCCTCCCAAGATGGTACTATCATGCGAAAATTATCTGCTATATTTCTGTGACATTTCCGTTACATTAATGACAGCTTCTATTACATGTGCCATATCTGTGGTCGAAATATAGGTTTCCTATCACTGTAACATGTTCCATATTATATGTATCTCATTCTCCTTCCGCATAGCAGACGTTATGAGTTCCGTTGCCTCCTTACCATGGATCTACGTCCATCTAAAACCGATTACCTCCTTTAGTACATTGCATGGAATACACGTAAAACAGACTGCTCAAAAAACAAGCACTGTCATCTATTCATGACTTCCATTCGGTTACTATGCACTGACCTGATGCGTAATAATATAGTGCATGCTGCATCAATACATATTATTGAATTACACCATAATAACACCATTGCACTGACCTAATGAGTAATAATATATATAACATGCACAATGAAATTACGTTCTGTGTAATAATATGGTTGATAATATGATGGTTACTTTATCATCTATTAACCTTCAGGATCCGCTCGATCTTGAAGTGGGCGTTGTCCCTCTTGATCCAACTCGACCGGAATATGATATCCACTATGTTCCTCCCTGAATCCTCCGGCCCCAACTCTGACACTGCAAGATATAATCCATATCGGACCTGTTTGTTTGAACGACTTATCAAATTATCATGTTAGGCTAAGAGAGACTAACCGGCGTGGCGAATGGACTGATGGGTCTCAAGGCTCTCAGCTTTGGTGAAGACCTCGCCGCACTCAGGGCACCGGCAGATGGTGCGGGGCATAGGGTACCTCATGGGTTCCGATATCACGCGGCACTCATAGCAGCCGAGAGGTTCCTCTGAACAGTTGCTTTGTGATTTCCACTAAAATAAGGTTTAAGCAACAAATCGATGCGGTGGCTTTGAAAGTTAAGGTTTAGGAGTTAAAATAGGCATAAATACGAGTATATATGCATATGAATAATATATATGTGAGTCTATAGTAAGTATGCTGATTATGCAAATTGAAGACTTAACGAAAGAACTACATCATGGGAATTGATGTGGTTTGAGTTGGATCCTGAAAAGGATCATGTGTCACGTTAAGGATGACTGGGAGTAGAACTATAGGTCGGGCATGCAATCTGTAGGTTTGTCGGAAGGAACCCGTATTGGCGTTTTCCTACCTAGGTGGTACACGGTTGCCATGTTATGATAAGTGCGCACGAAATAAATGTTTTGCAACGCGTGGTACCGGGAGCCAATATCTTCGGCTTGAACGACGGAGATGTGGTCGTGCCATGTAGAGGCACGGGTGGTTCAATAGCAGCTGGTCACGATAATATGTATTTAAAGCCGCTAGGTTATATGATTAAATGTTAGCCTGAGATTTTATGCAACCGAGTCCTCGAGGACGGTGTGCTAATTTGCTTTCCGAGCTGGGGGTTTGAGACCCTATTTAATAAAATAAAAGAAAATTGTCAAGATAGTATTTGAGGATTGGTTGAGGCGACGTACGGCGGCATAAGCTTACCAAGATCAACGTAATCTCCAATACTGAAGTGTCCACAACTTCAGAGTCCTTATAGTGGTGAGGTAATTCCCTAGACTAATCCCTGACGTGGAATAGAAAGGAATATGACTTTAATTAATAATAAGGAATGAAACTTTTTGTGATAACAAGTTTTGAAAAATTACCCATTTGTTTGCTTTTCCCTTCTTCGTTACTTAGCATTCGCTATTTTTTAGCCTATGATTTATGGAAAACCCAACAGGTATCGATGAGCCAACGCAAGGACCTTAGTAGACATCCAACCAGCCACAGTAGCTTTACTTTGTAAGGTAGTTAGTAATCTTTTATATATTTTCCTTTCAAGCTGATGTACATGTAAATGGTTATAGTGGGATAATGTATCATCTGAACTTTATTTTATGAATGGAAAAGTGTTGAAATACTTTCTTCTGAATATACTTTATTTGCAGTCTGTTTCTGAATGTTAGTTGTGATTGCTGAATAAATTATTGCTGAGTAACCAGATCCGGTTATGGGAGAATCCGACGGCCAATCAGGGCGGGCGGCGTGAACTCTGATTCGATCCGGGTATTCAATCCCGCCACTGAGATGCTCAGTTGACTCCTCCCCCTTGATAGGAAGATGGCTGATTCCTAAATTCGTGCATAAGGGTCAGGAACTTTGGATGAACGGAGGTGAATGGGTGTCAGCCTCGCTTCTCAGAAACACCCAATGCTGACCACACTGAGAGACACGAAAGCGCGGGTAATGCCAGTTGGCGAAGTGTCGTTAAGCATCCCGGGAGGTACGCAAAGAGAGGTTGTGATGATATCATCTACGTAGAGCTAGGCACGAATTATTTCATCATTCCTTCCATGACCGTCTAGTGTTAACCCCGTGCAATGCACGGGGAAGCGTCGAAGATAACATTGTATACAAAAATACATTTACATGAGTGTACTTAAAAACTAATATATAATATAATAACTGAAAGAAAATCGAGTTACGACTTCACCCCAGTCGCAGACCCCACCGTGGTATGCGCCAATAAGACGACCAAAAGCCTTTGTGGCCCCCGTGGTACACATAAGGAATGCTTGCTCCTTGGTCCGATGCTTCGGGTGAAAGACCTTGTTTTAATCAATATCGTTCTCATAGTCAACATTTTCTTTCAAACAAAAACTAATAGGTAATCAACATTTCTCGCACATATGATCTATAGTTTATTGTAAAGGTATTTGGGAATCTAATTGTGTGGTCTTCTTCGCACATGCTCAAATCACTCAAAAGCACAAAATAAAAATATCATGATGGACAAGGATTTAACGACTGCTAAGTTCATATTATAGTGTGACGTGTGATTAAAATAGTTTTTTTACTCCAAAGTTCATAATTACTATCATTAAAATAATCAATTTTCTGAACTTCAATGGCTATTATTTTGCTTGTCGTTTCAAATCTAATGAAAGTAAGTTTGGATATAAGATTAAGCAATATACATGTGTGCACACCGCGTGGAAAACATGGGAGGGAGGACATGTCAGAAATTAAAATTATAATCGAAGGCTACCCGAATCATCGATAAAATACCACATATCGTGAGAGAGTGATGAATTATATAGCTGAATCATCAATCATCAGTAAAATACCACATATTTTAGAATATTTATTTGAAAAAGAAATTCGTGCACAAATTTCTGAAATGAGTGTAAAGGGAAATATATCAATTTTACAAAGAAGAATTCTTGGGGACCTTTACTGGAGGTTATCTATATGCACTTGAATCACTGGTCTGGAACTTCGAATGATTAGCAACTTCTTGGATGGTGCACTTATCTTAAGTGATTTAAAAAAGATGTATAGATTGTCTTCCCTCATATTGGATATCATTCACTACCTCTTAACCATGGGATTAGCTTCTATAGAATTTGTTCATCATAATATCTTGTATCGTAGACTGTGTGCTAACAAAATGAAGCTTCGGAGACAATTTCCATTCTAAATCACAATAAATCAAAGTGTATAACTGTGTACCTTACATATCTAGATGCTTCAGAGATTTGAGATATACATATTAGAACGATGAAGATATGTTATGCGTAACTATAAAATCCTTTATTTATTACTTTTGCATCTCATATCTACCCACGGGATCTAACCATTCTTGTAAAGCCTGGCCTCTATAATCCTTTTTAGTTACACAACACTTCCCTTATGTTAGTTTTAAACCAAATCAAACAACTCTAAATATGATATCATGTATAATTTGGACCAAAATTATAAACAATCGCCAACATTCAAATGACATATCTTCCTTGAAACATATGTCGGAGCACAAATAACAAATACAAATATGCTAATAGATGCACAAAGATAACCAGATTATGCAGCCTTTGATTTGTGTTAGGCGCAAGTGCATTATGTGACATAATTAAAGGCCAAAAATCTAAATCCAAGATTATTGAATTATGACCAATTGTTCAGGACTTGTAGATTACTCAAGTCAATCTTGATTGAAGCGGGAATTCGGCCAAGAAGTTCAACTTTTAGGGCCTTTTCAGTTTAGAAGCATAATGATCAACACTGGCCTAGTAGTGCAGCCTACTATAACATTTTCCCCAAGACAATCACTTCTAGTAAATGAAAAAACCGGACTATTTTTTGCTTACTGTTACATGGTTATTTCATATAAGAATTCGATAGAGTTTCTTGATCTTATGTAACGTCCCGGGCTTAGATCCCCGGTCCTTATCGAGGAAAACTAACCCTCACAACTTGTTGGGTTCAGGTTCAAATGAATCCGTTGACAACTACCCAAAATGCTTAAGCCCAAGTTGTCAAGTAGTAATCCCCACAACTTATAACTCACTCTCACACTTTGTGAGTTTTAGATATGAGACTATATTTTGGGATATGGGTGTTACAACCTCCTCCATTTATATTCGCAACGTCCTCGTTGCGACATGGCCATCACTTATTCCCAGTGATAGTGGCGGTTGCATGCTCCGGGTAGTCATTTCCTCCTATCTCTTTGTAGGGGCGGCTCCACATCTCGGATAGCCCTTTCCACTATCGAAGGAAGTTGGTTCTCATACCATTTGTAACGTCTTGGACTTAGGTGTTATATCAAGTTACACCTTATGTGTTAGATCAAGTTTGTTGATGAAAAAAGCCCCCCCCCACACACACATGCATGTATGCACGCACGCACACACGCCCACACGCACGCACGCACGCGCACGCTCTTAAAGTTGTCAGTGGCCGTCAATACAAAACATTTATCCAAACATATGCATAGCCAAGTTGTGAGATTAACATGCTAATTGATTTTGAAAAACCAAGGAGGTGGATTCTGAATCCACATTCTGCGATTGGACAGTGCAAGAAAATGATATTACCCGATAGATTTTTTTGGGAAATTTATGTTAACGTTTGAGGATTTATGAAGTTTTTGAAATAAATAGTATTTTATATAATTTAATGAATATTATTATGTATATAATGCTGTTTTTTATGTTTTATTTGTATGTATTTTAATTAATATATAAAGATATTTTTGTTTTTTATTTATATGTATTTTATCTAATATATAATTTTTAAGGTCTTATATATTTATTCCATATGCATGGGGAGATTTGTATTTATAGAATTCTTTTGCCTTTTGATTTCCTAACTCTTTTTTTCCCTCGTCAAAATTCGTGACATTTCTCATTCATTCTACTCTTTCACAAGAACTGAAATGCTTCTATCTTATCCCATCTTCCATTTTTGGTAGCACATAGAAATCAACATATATGGATAAAGAATCCCCATTATGGAACCATTCAGAGCCCATATCATTACCCTTACACTTCTCAAAGAAAGTCTTCTTGATTTTTGAAGATACCAGAAATTCCAGGGACTAAGTGAGATTTTCATCCCTGACATAAACATCGGTCTTTTAGTATTATAATATGGGAAAAGTCGTCGAGTCAGGATAGCTCAGTTGGTAGAGCAGAGGACTGAAAATCCTCGTGTCACCAGTTCCAATCTGGTTCCTGACAGGCTATTTCAGTATTAATATGAATTGAAATTCATCAAAAAAGGTTGGTTGGGATACATTTCATAGTCTAGAGCGTGCTACATACTTATTCATATAGCTATATATATATATATATATATATATATATATATATATATATACACCTCCATTGATGTGAATTCCTCATAATATATCCGAAGTGAGTCTTCTTCCTCTTTTATCTCGCCCACTAAGAAGCCCAGGCCATATATATATATATATATATATATATATATATATATATATATATATATATATATATATATATATATATATATATATATACCTCCATTGATGTGAATTCCTCATAATATATCCGAAGTGAGTCTTCTTCCTCTTTTATCTCGCCCACTAAGAAGCCCATGCCATTATTCGAGAGGGGCCTACGCTTTTGCTTCGGCTACGTGGAGCCCCGTCCTATCTATTCTCATCCACTCGATGAAGGGGTGGATATTTGCAAGGATACCTTCAATGCTTTTTAGTATTTCAAACGTATCCCCATCCACCAAGGCAGTCTATAAACTTAACGTTGTCTTTTTCAAAGTGCATTTAGACACTTCTTGGACCTAAATGCAATTGCATATCTTTTTGTTTCTTTCATTCCGTCTCTGTAGTTTGCCTTCTACATTGCTCTGATTTCTATGTATTTGATTCTTTAAACTTTGAATTTTGCATTTTTTTCATTATATGTAGATCATACAGCATTGCTCTGTGTCTATGCTATTTTTAAATGCCCCTGTGATTTTTAATAACCATTTGATGTTCATTGATGTGTCTTACTGCACTTGAATTTGTGGCAAAAAACCTGATGTCTATTTATGCCAATTTTAATTATTTGGGTATTTAACTAAAAAATAAATTTGAGTGCCTCATGCAACATTTTTCCTAGCCAATTTTTTGCTAGCATTTTTCACCATATCACACACTCACCATATTTCTTATGCAAAAATATTCATATTTCTTTTTATTAGAAAAAAATCATAAAAACTATTTATTAAATGCATGAAATAAGCAAACCACCACCAAAGATTCCTAAAATTTAAGATGTGTGTCTTGCATTGTTTTATCACCCTCCCAAAAAGATTTGAAAAATATGGTGATTTGCATCCAAACCATAAAACAAAAAGTCTTCTAAAATTAATTTTAAAAATTAAGACAGTTCTTTAAAACATAAAGATGTGTTTTGGGTAGCTTGATAGGTTTTCTACTTACGAAAAGTACCCATGTTTAAAGAACGCATCATTTGATATTTTCCATGTAATTAAGAGCCTAATTTCTACCCAAAACAGTGTATTTTAAACAAATCCATTTTTAAAAGTATCTGTATTCTATTTTTACCAAAATATTCCTTAAAATAGTTTTATTATTTTAAAGCTAATAATATTCTTTTATCCCGTTTTCCTTTTGTATTTGTACCTGGGCTTGAGTTTACATTGCACTAATATACCCATCATACCTATTTTCCCCAAGTTTAAACAATCCTTTGTTTTTTTTATTTTTAAATAAATATCTAATGGGCTCCGTGCCCATTATAGATGAGATGAGACCCTAATCTCAACCGTTAGATCTTAATCCGATGATCAGTAACTTTAGTAACTTTCGTATTGCCATCAGCAACTGTACGTATCAGTAACTTTCATATTGTCATCGATAACACTTTATATGATTAATATTGAACGCATCAGGAACTTTCGTACTGCCATAAGTAACACTTTATATTGGTAATACTAAACGCATCGGTAACTTTCGTATTGCCATCAGTAACTTTGAATCAATTGTAAGTAAATGAAGTAATTTAATCAGTAACTTTGGTTCGCACTTACTTGTAACTTTATATAAGTTACTAGATTTACGATATTATTTGATGAAGCTTTGATATAAATGCTGAAACTTGGATATACGTTACTTACTGAAGCTTGTAATTTTATTACTGAAGTTGTTGAAGATGAAGCGGGCTCATCTCATCTCTAATGAGTACTGGGTCCATTGGATAAAAATCATATATATATATATACATAATAAACTTTAATAGATTCCCTTGTTGATTTGTTCTCTATCTTTATATAATCTTCATATTTGCCCTCCTTGAGTTCGACCTTGGTACTCCCTAACCAAGTAAAAAAATTACTTACTGCAACTTTGTTTAATTACCTGATTATTATGCATACAAGCAACATATTTAAATAGATTGCGAAAGTCAGTTATCGTCCCTCTAAAAAGACAACCTTGAGGCATGTTATCAATTAGCCTAGGTCTAGGCAATCTTGCAAGGGTCCTTGAATCCCCACAAGAGAGGCAACCACACAAGGTCGTAATGACCTCTATTAAGGACATCTATCTTCAAGTCTTAGTTAGAAAAACTATATAAGGGTATTTTAGATGCCCATAATGATGGTTTAGAGACATTGGTATAGGGAGGACAACATGGTAGGAGCCTTTAAACCTTTATTGAGGTATGATGCTCTAAGGTATTGTTTGGAGCAACCTTACACATGGTTAAGAGAAGCATAAAAGTGTTGGTTGTGCTTTATCACTCTCTCTAAGGAAGTTACCTTTTGATCAATAATCTGTCTACTACCTTGATTGTAGGACGGTGATATGTGAATGAGATTTTTACCTGGCAGACCCTAGAAACTTTTTAAATTACCTCTACGACCTTTTGCACAACGTAATTACCCCCATCGACCTCACAAAATTACCCCAAGAACCCTTACGAGGTTCAAACAGATTACCCGGAGGGTTCATGAAGTAATAGTTGGCAAGTTTACGGGGTCGAGGGGGGAATTAGGATGTTTCAAAGATCGTGGAGGTAATTGGCAAAGTTTATAAGGTCTGCAGGGTAAAAATCCCTATGTGAATATGCCTCCTGCACATCATGGCCAACCAATAGTTAGAGGATACATGACAAGAGGTGGTGTAAAGCTTTCAAAAAAGAAAATGCTCTCACTACATAGTAGACACATAAAGGCAAGTCAATAATGGAAGGATATGATTGGAAAAAAAGGAACATGTTATTCGAAAAAAAAAGAACACATTGCAACTAACTATTCCACTTCACCACAAGGTTTTAAAAACCAAACCGGCTTGTTCAACGGGTTAAATCAAGAATCATAAGAAAATTATCCAACCACCCGATTCTTACTCCGAAAATAAAAATAAGTCAAAACCCGCTTGGAACGCTTGACCCTGTTGAACCAATTGAACCAAACCACCCGCTCAACCATCTATTTTTTTGGTCAAAAATAATTCCTAATTGTTTAGTAAAATTCAAACATTTTAGAAAGAGATTTTTACATCCATAACTCCGTATACTTTTGTTATTACATGCATAGCCCTCCATAATCGTGAATTACACACCGAACCCTGAATGATGCTTAACTCTTACGTGACGAGGAACCCACGACTAACCCTCTGAGCTAATCTCTGGTCCCATGAAACCCTGGTCCTCTTCCGACCAACCACCATGATCGGAGGAGATTAGCTCTGATCTCTCCACCAATGGAGCAGCTACACATGCACCGATCTGGTTCTTACCCCCAATCGCCCGAGTTGCGACATCTCTAACCTCCTCGATCAAGAAGACCATCCTCGAGCCAAGGCTTCAAGCAGGTCTCATCAGAGGGCTAAGTACCAAGGGTGGTTCTCTCACACCGGTGTTGGAGAAGGAATGAGAGGAAAACGCTTTTCAGGCCACAATAGAAGAAGAAAAGAGGAGGGGAACTCCCCAACCGTTAGAACCATCGACCTCTTCCTCTCCTGCAGAAAGGTGACATCAAGCCTCATTCTGAGCCATGGTACTTGATAGCTACAAGTTACTGACCTCGACTTTCCCGAGCCTTGCTCAGATGAACCGATTTGAGGTCGATATCATAGCAGCTAAGGTCTCGCCTTCCACCTCCCCTGCACAATGTAGCTGGCAACCTGTCAACGGAATCCACACACCTGACCCATCGAAAACGATCCAAAGGAGCATTTGCTCCTTCCCTCGTTTAACTTTGTACATTTACTAAATGAGAAGAGAAGATGAGGAATGTCTTCTCTCTCCCATCTGAGATTCATCCAGCATCGAAGGGTGAAGGAGTTGTGTCATCCGATTTCTAGCATCAATGAATATCGAGAAGGAGGCACTGGCAAAGGCGCCCTCAATCTTATTTTTTAAATATAATTTCCATACAATCAAAGAATTTTCACTATTGGATCTAATATCTGGTTAGATTAACTCGAGAAAAAGTAAGGTGAGTGGGGTTAACTAACAGCAGGGTCATGGATGTAAGACCGATGGACTATTGAAGGTTTCGGGTGTTATTCACAATTGTGGAGGGTTATACACGTAATACTGAAAATCTGGATTATGGGTATAGAAATTCCTTGTAAAAACTATTCATAGTGTATTTTTATTCTAATCCATAATATGCTACTCTTTTATCTCTTCTCCTCGTGAGCCAATGACATAACATCGCTTATCCCTTCCTGCCTTACAAGCATTGTCTCTTCTCTTCCCACATTGCGCATGAGGTTTTCCCCTGAGAGCAACAAATGATGCATCCATATAAAGAAAAGTTGTCATTGTCATACTATAAGAAGCAGTAAATCAACAACACCCATTATCATCTGAGTTTCGATAGTTTTTAAATTGCTAATTTTATACATCACATTTATGTGTTGGTTTTCTTTTCGCATCGCATCCCCATACTATGAATAGTGGGGACGTGAGTGATCATGACACAAAAATATAACCTATGAGAAGTATTATGAAGGCGGTGGCGTACATGTAGCCACCAACTGTTTTGGACCCAGAAAACCTAAGCCGTTGCAGCGGGGCTCCACATTAGAGCTGGAGAGGACGTGGACACGTCACTCAAGGAGGTCAAGGGAGATGAGAACATGCACCATAAACACTAGCCCATGGTCAAGCAATCATTCATTATGGCAAACCCAAGGCCACAGTTAGAGCTGGCTATTGAGTTACAGCTCGATGAGCCAAGCTCGGGCTCGACTCAATAAGGGCTCGTGAGCCCGGCTCATTAGGCTATTGAGCCGAGCCCGAGCCAGAATTTTGAGCTCGATAGCTTAACGAGCCGAGCTTGAGCTGAGCTGAGCTCGATAACTCAATAAGGGGCTCGATAAGGAATATATGTACATATATTATTTATATATTTATATATAATACAAATAAAATAAAATTAGCCCTTTGCAAATTTCCCTCCACTAACTTTGACACTCCCACGAGTCATGAATCATGAGCCAATTCTCAAATCTCATTTCCGCCCACACATTTGCCCCCTGCCCACGCATTAGAAAATTAGTGATTTTTTAATAAGCAAATATAATGTTACAATATATATTATGATTATGATTTTATACACAACTTGAATAGTGGCTTACTGGTAAGGAACACAGTCTTAGATAGAGCAAGTTTCGAGTTCGAACCCACACAAAATACTTTTCCACCAAAAAGTACACATTTTCCTTAACGAGCTCGACTTGGGCTCAAGCCCAGACCAGGCTCGATACCCGAGCCCAGCTGGGCTTATGGAGCCCGAGCCAGGGGCTGCCTCGGCTCGTTGGGCTCGATAGCCAGCCCTAGCCACAGTTAGGTGGTCCACAAGGAGCAGACCTCCCTGCATAATAAGTCTACATGAGAGTGTACTGCTAAGATGAACGTCCATATATTATATCCATACCATAAACATCTATGTCAACTATGACGACATTCAGCCGATTAAGCGAAGGGGACAAAAATGGCCTCCAAAGTTCAATATTATGAACATTTTTCAAAAACTGTACGGGATTCGATATTATATAAGTCTCTATATATCATTGGTGATAAGTGATACAAAAAATGCAACCCTCATCTCCCATGAAACGAAGTCGTTAACTTTAAATACATATCATGTATGGAGGATATGAGGGGAAATATAGGACTCAAGTTCATCCAAAATACTACTTGCACTATGAATAAGAAATAAAAGAAACAGCTGCAAGAATTTCTCAGCATCTTCAGGATGTTTCAATCTTCGGGGAGAGCCGAGGAGATCATCTGTTCTGAAGCCGCAACACCTATCAGTTCCACCACGTAAATTCTGTGCAAGCAATCACGAAAGCAGGGTATACCTGTTGGCTCAGCAAAGAAGAAACAACAGCACTGGTCGCAATGACCTTGCTCGGATTATGATGAAACAGCGTCAAGAACTGGCATGTTTTGGATGCTCGCTAACCGGGAAAGGATGAGCTTCGGTATTAAAGACGAACTTGTCAAGAGGAAGGACATTTGGATATCCGAAAAGCAAGTAGAGATATTTTAGTGTTTCACCCAAGAAGAAAGTTTCCATCTTGTCCCTCCGACGAGCGGGACGGTCGTGACATCATCTAAAGAAGAATATCCTCCAGATTCAACCTTGGTATATTTCTCAAAGGCTTCGAAAATCTGCCAGCCCCACTGACGATATCTGGAACATCGGAAAAAGGGGGAAATTAATATCAACTAGCAGACAGACCCGCAATTTTATTTGTTTAAGCATCGTACTTTGGATCTTGAGTAATGCGATAGAGCACAAAGAGTGATTCTACAGCTTCAGGCCTCAAAAGATTGTGACGATCAGCAGGCTTAATGACTATGTCATGAATGTATTCTGAACTTTTATTTCCACCGTCATACCCTCCATCCTGTTTCCCCTATTCAAAATAAAAAATTATGAAACGGCAGTGAGATGGGGCAGAAAATGTCGATTGCCCATTGTTCCACGGAAGAACAGAAGCTGACAGAAACTATATCCAGTTAATAATCCAATCATCTAGGACAAAAAAATTGACTCACCTCGAGATGAAAGTAAACAATTTCAGGAGCAAGTCCAGTAGAAGTTACAGAATATATTTCAAAACATGTCTTGGCAAGGTCTTCAGCAAGTTCCAGATTCTCCAAGTCTTTAGAAGTTAATAACTTAGATTCTAGAGCCTTTTGTTTGGTGAGGCCTTTAGTGGTGCCAAGAGCAAGTGTGCCAGGCAGAAAACATACCTACAGAAACAAAACACGAGAATTCATATCAGAATCAAAATTCCATTCTAGAAAAGGATACAGGTACTTAACAGTAGTTTCAAAATTACGGGTGCCAGTTGTAATACAGATTCACAAGTTCCAAGAATTGCTCATTTTCAAGTCAGAAACTACAGCCATTTCAAAAATGTTGCTAGTTTAATTCTACTTTCAAACTAACAATTTCTTTCATCTACATCAGCCCATCCCAAGTCAACCTTCTCGGTTTTCTACATAATTGATAAAAAAAACAGCATGGCAGTTACCAGATCACATTTGATGTAGACGCCGCCGCACAGCACCACTGATCATTCGTCCAATTAGAAGGGCTGTTTACTCACTTCGTAGGGTCATCAAGGTTGGATATGCTTCTATTTATACATCTTCTCTCGATACGGAAACTACTTAGAAAACAACCTACCGTGGTTAAGACAGAATGATAATCGTCCTGAAAGGAGACAACAAAGAGATAATGCATGGAGAGATTTGTTTGATAAATGAGGACCCACAGGGTTAGGACCCTTCTTAGGTGGAAGGACATATTATATCAAGCCATGACTGGAAGAGATCTCCCAACGCCTAATGAGACAGTCTCAAAATGTGCTAGAATAGAGGAAAGCTGGGTCTGAATCTTGGGAGATTGGATTGAGTCAGAGGCAGGTGAAAAGAGGGCTCACTACTGAAGACTACTAAGAAAAGAGAGCCTTAGGAATAGCGAATTTGCTTAGATGTCTCAATAATAGTATTCTCTTTCTAAGCTCGAATGTCTCTTCTTTTTTAGAAAGCATGCCATCAATTTCAGCATCCAAGGTCTGCTAAAAAGACCCCAAGTATTGCCCCTATATTTCATCCACAATAATACATTTACCCTGGTGGCCAGAAAGCAATGCAATAGAGCTTATACTCGATAGACGAATATACAACATTACAATTGTCAATATTAACGTAGTGGTACCAGATACGACAGTCCCCAAGCAAATACATGGAGTATAGTAGGTTTTCGAGTATTTTACAACATGGCGGTGAGGTGAAAAAAGTGAGCTTATAATCATATGGAGAAAGAATCTAAAGTAGTCAAGAGAGAAGTTAGATCTACAACAAGCGGAAAGATGCTATCCCCCCTCACTACTTTGTATTAAGTAAATATTAAGGATCTCGACAACCATTTCATCCTCCTGCCTTGGTTAAAAGTTTTTCCTTCAACTTCATTTATATATAAACAGTTGAAAGGAAGTCAACTCAACCTTTATAAGTCACCGGGTAGTCCATCGTCATCGTCATAAGCTTTGCATATGCCCACACCGCCCAGCATTACCTAGGTTGATCCATCGTCGCTGCCATCAGGTTGCACTAGACTTTTGCCATGGCCACCCTTCACAATACAACCCCTTCTTGTCACATCTGATCCTCACCACCCAAGAGGCATCATCTCCTCATCATCAGCTGCAGGCCGTTTTGCTAGGAACCTTGTGTAGGTTTGCTTCTAATCAGCCTATCTATTGATTATGATCTACGTTATATCTTTTGCTGTTGATTGTGATGTCCACGACTTCATCCACTTTTATGGTGATGAAGCCTCTCATCTCCACCTCTCTATCAAACAAAGGAGTTGAGAGCTATATGCTTATGTATCAAACGTTCATGGTGGTACTAAACAATCAAAAGAAGCTCTATGTTCTCATGGAGCCTCTATGTGAGAGTTACTAGGATTACGAGCCTTCTTTAGAATACAACTATTAGGTAACTCACCAATTCTATTTATCATTCTATTGCGGTTCATCTTCTTTTCAATGAAACAATCAATGAAATGAGGGACGACCTTGCTCAAATTTACTCCAGACGTCCCATCTTGTTGATATATATATATATATATATGGGGAAAATGAGGCTTCTCCCACTTCATTTTCGGCAATTTTTTTCATTTTTTTTTCAAAAATACCACATGTAATATACCATTTCAATTTCATCAGAAACAGAGACTCCTATGCCCTCCATCCAGAACAAGTAATTTTAACGGTCTTGGAATTACTGTAATCAACCTAATCTAGATGGAGGGTATAGGAGTTATTGTTTTTGACAAAATTGGAATGATATATTAAAGGGATATAATGATGAAAATACATGATGGTATTTTTGAAAAAAATAATAAAAAATCAATGGAAAATGGGGGCAGGGACAACCCCATTGAACCATATGTATATGGGTAAAATGGGGCTGCCTGCTGCCATTTTTCCCATTTTTTATTTTTTGGAAAAATACTTCCGTGGATTTTTCATAACTGTATCCATATATTATGTCATTCAAGTTTCGCGCAAAACAAGATAGGGTCGATTTCAACAATTATGGTGACCATTAAAAATGACTGTCCGAATGGAGACTGTAAGAGTCTCTGTTTCACACGAAACTTGCATGACATAATATAGGGATATCGTTATAAAAATCCATAGAAGCATTTTCAAAAAAAAATATAAAAATGGAAAAAAAATTGGATGAGGGAGCCAAGTTAGCTCCCCCCGAGGGGCAGCCCCATTTTTCCCTATATATAGGTGTTGGAGCAAATGAGTTAATTAATTATCCATAGAACCCTAGGCTCTCTTATATAGAGAGAACCCATAGGTAAATTACATAGAGGTCCAGGAGAAAAATAGAATATGATAAACGGTACATCATAGCATAACATAAACCTCTACACTCCCCCTCAAGATGGAGCATAGAGGTCGATCATGCTCAGCTTGGAAGAACATCTCTGAAAAGGTCCTCTGAGCAATGGCTTGGTAAATATATCAGCAGTCTGATCATCTGAACTGACATGTGAAGTAGAAATCAAGCCCTTCTGGATCATATCTCTAGTGTAGTGGCAGTCTACTTCGATATGCTTTGTTCTTTCGTGAAATGCTAGATTGTTGGCAATGAACATTGTTGCTTGATTGTCACACTGAAGCCGCATGGGTAAAGGAACATTTACATATAAGTCTTCTAATACAGCTCGAACCCACATCATTTCCATGCTTGCTTGTGCCATGGCCCTATATTCGGATTCAACACTAGATCTTGCCACAACGGTTTGTTTCTTGCTTTTCCAAGAAACCAGAGAGCTCCCTATAAAAGCGACAAAGCCTGAAGTAGACTTACGATCCTTCGGGCACCCTGCATAATCTGCGTCTGCACAAGCTGAAATAGATAAATCTGAGCTCTTTCTAAATAGCAACTTTGAGCCTGGAGAAGACCTTAGGTATCTCAGTATCATGTATAGGGCTTCCATATGAACTTGTCTAGGCTGCTCCATAAATTGACTCACCCGGCTTACTGCAAAAGCAATATCGGGTCAAGTTATAATGATGTAAAGAAGCTTACCCACCATCTCTCTGTATCTTCTCTTGTCCATCTCTTCAGTATCATCGTTATACAGTTTCATACTTGGGTCCATAGGAGTGCTCGATGGTCTATAACCAACCATTCTTGTTTCAACCAGAAAGTCTGTAATGTATTTCCTTTGGGTCATCACCAGACCTTAGCATTTCTTGCAAATTCCAACCCCAGAAATTATCTTAGGGTACCAAGATCCTTCGTGACAAACTGACTGCCCAAGAATGCTTTGTCATCTCTGTTCCCTGAACATCATCTCCTGCACCCAGAATATCATCAACATATACCATGTCAACAACTGTACCTCTGGGGGTCTTCTGAATGAACAACGAGTGATCCGCATTTGATCTTTTGAATCCCTATCGTTCAATTAGGTGGAAAATCTTCTGGAACCACGCCCTTGGACTCTGTTTAAGGCCATATATCGCCTTGTGAAGTTTACACACCATATGAGTCTCCCCCTCAGCAATAAACCCTGGTGGTTGTTGCATGTAGACTTCCTCTTGTAGATCTCCATACAAGAATGCATTCTTGATGTCAATTGAAAAATGGGCCAATCACGTACCACAGCAACTGATAGAAGTATGCGAAGCGTCGAGTGCCGAGCACTGGTGAGAATATATCCAAATAGTCTACACCATAGGTTTGTGTGAAACCCCCTTGCAACAAGTCTTGCCTTATACCGATCAAGACTGCCATCTGCATGGTATTTAACTGTGAAAACCCATTTGCAACTAACAATATATGCGCCGGATGGAGTAGGAACCAGGCTCCATGTGCCACAGGACTGTAAAGCATGCATTTCTTCCTCCATAGACAACCTCCAGCAACCAATCTTCATAGCCTCTTGATAGGTCCGTGGTATCTCCACGGAAGACAAGGCCGCAGCAAACCTCTGAAAATCACCTGTGAGACGGTGAAAAGAAACCTGGGACGCAAATGGATAAGACGCACACGTCCGTTTCTGCTTCCGAAGAGCAATAGGAACATCAAGGTCACCGTCTACTGTACTCAATGGCGTATCCTCCTCCTGTAACGAAGAGTCCTGCACAAGCACATTATCTAATCCATCATTAGTAATAGCATCTGAACATACCTGAGGCGTGATGGATGCTTGACGTATAGTCTGAGCAAGACCTGACCGACGTGTATAGAACTTAGGCAACGGTGGAATAGGTTGTTGTTGTTGTTGTGGTGGTGGTGGTGGGGGTGTGACAACTGGAACTGGATTGGACTCAGGTGGACTCAGACTAGGAGGTGGAGGAACATAGACATCATCATCATGAGATGTGGAAGAAGCCAACCTGTCACCTGTAGGGGAGAAGTGCATAACGGGCTCAAAAAATGTAACGTCAGCACTCACATAATACTTATTGTTAATGGGGTCATAACAACGATAGCCCTTCTGAGTCCGAGAGTAACCTACAAAGACACACTTGACAGCTCTAGAAGAGAGTTTGTCAAGTCCAGGTGACAAGCGGTGAACAAATGCAACCGTATCAAAGACGCGAGGAGTAAGTGAAAATAATTCCTTGTCAGGAAAGATAACGGAAATGGGAATTTTCTCCCCAAGGACTGAAGAAGGCATGCGATTGACTAGATAGCAGGCTGTAAGGACAGCATCCCCCCAAAAGGTTATGGGCGCACAACTCTGGATAAGTAAGGTTCGAGCGATATCAAGAAGATGACGATGCGGGATTAAGGTTAGGGGTTAGGCTCTGATACCATGTTGGAGCAAATGAGTTAATTAATTATTCCATAGAACTCTAGGCTCTCATATATAGAGAGAACCCATGGGTAAATTACAAAGAAGTCCAGAAGAAAAATAGTAAATGAGAAACGGTACATCATAACATAACATAAAGCTCTACAATAGGGAGCCCTTCCAATAGGTTGTGTCCTTCTTGAGTTCAGGAAGGTCGTCCTCTTTGTGAAATACACGAGAACTTTAGTAGAATACATATACAGTTTGTAATATAACTGCACATTATAAATACAACCTCGCACACAAAACTGCACATTTAGACTACATATTATAATACAAACTGTATATGTATTCTACTAAAGTCATCGTCTTTTTTACAAAAAAGGACGACCTTCCTGAACTCGAGAAGGACCGCACCCTATTGGAAGGATATCATGTGTGTGTGTGTGGTGCCTTCTCCCACTTTAAGTAGAGTTAGCTACATGGATACTTGCTCAAGTTCATGTTGAAAGATCTAATTATTTTTACGTTGGTTGTTGGCTACCTAACGCAACCCCACCAAGGAGGGATTTGAATCGTGATCTTTTGGATGGTAGGCACACTGCATTACCACAAGGCCATTGAAGAGGATACATATATACAAATATAGTCAATCATTCAAAGATTCTACCCTATTTCAGTACTAGGCTCATATTATAAGACCCACATTGCAGGATCGTTTGAGGAGCTTGTTGTCTTCCAACATGCTTATTGTCCTAAGTAGGTCCATGCCTGTGATTAGTGCAAATGCATTAATTATTATCTAGACTAGGTCCTTACTATCTGTAGAGATAGTTCGTAGTTTCATTATCTCTTTATGTAGTTTATCGTTATTTCTTTATCTTATATAGACCTCTCTGTAATTTACCCTTTAGGTCTCTCCCTATATAAGAGAGCCTAGGGTTTTCTGAATCAATAACGAAGTCTCTTTTCCTAACATGGTATCAGAGCCACCCAAGGGCTCTCCACCCCCCGCCGCCCCTTCCCCACCCGCCTCCCTCTTCTCGGAATCACCGCCACCTCTCTCTCTCTAGCACACGCCGCCGCCGCCTCTCTCTCCGAAGGACCCAGCCCTCCATCGCCGGCGATCTCAGCCCCCAGCGGCTCCAGCCAGCCCGCCGCTAGAGGAGATCCCAGCCCCCAGCCAGCCGCCGGAGGAGATCCCAGCCCCCAGCGGCTCCAGCCAACCGGCGGAACCACCATCTGCCGCTGCCGCCCCTCCGGGTGCGTGAACAGCCACCCGCGCAAGGTCTCCAAGCGGCTCCCAGCCGCTGAAAGGGCTGTCAGCCCCTTGTAAGGCGTGCCCTAGTTCCTTCCTCGCCCGTTCTATGGATTTGAGTGCGTAACGTCTACAGACGCACTCAAATCCGATGCAGTTGTTGTAGACATTCAGCATCACGTCTACATATCCTAGTTCTTCTCCAAGCGGCAGTATGTCAGAATCAAAAGTTGATATGCCCTCCACCGGTGCATTCAAAGGTCCTGCGCCAATAGTCAAGATGGACGAGTCTAACTATGAGCTCGGGGCTATGCAGTTCATGAGCCTCATGAAGTCGAATGGTAAGAAGCACATTCTTACCGAGGATGAGCCCGCAGAGAAGACTGGGATCTATGCCTCATGGGAGGCTGATGATTCCTATGCAAAGGTCTGGTTGTCCGGTACCTTGACGATGGAGATTGCCAACGACGTCCTCCATCAGCCCACTGCTAAGGCAATGTGGGACATTCTTGCCGCCACATATTCGCAGGTGCGAAATGAGACGAAGATGTTGCAGCTTCAACACGACATATTCACAATGAAGCAGAGCGGCAGACCTCTCCATTCTCTTTATACATCCCTAAGAGGGATGTTTGAGAAATTATACAGTATCATTCCTCTCACTGCAACTCCTGAGCAGCAGAAGGCGTTTCGAAATGCCACCATGGTTGGTGTTCTACTTGCGGCTCTTGACCCTGAGTATGATGCAGCTCGATCTCAGATTCTCGCTGATGCAGTTATTCCTCCGGTTGAAGATGTTTACAGAAGGCTTAGTCGCATTCCAGTTTCCTCCAGCTCTTCTATTCCACCTCCTTCAGCGATGGCAGTCTCGCATGGGAGAGGTGGACCACCATCTGGCCGTGGTCGTGGACGTGGCCGTGGACCCCAGGGGAGGGGTGGTCGCTTCAGTCAGACATGCTCCTATTGTCACCGCACAGGACACTCGGAGGAGACATGCTATTCGAAGCATGGATTTCCAGCATCGGCACGTATTGCAGAGCACTCCCAGTCTCCACTGACTTCTACTGCAGATAGTCGATTTGACGAACTTGTGGCCCGTCTCCGAGATATTATGCCACATGCTTCTGGTGATTCGTCTGGTGGCTCCTCAGATATTGCTGCCACTGCCTCTGCCAGTTCTTCCGCAGCCGCAAGCTCCTCAGGTAGATCTACTACACCTCATGATATATCTGACTGGATTATTGATTTCGGAGCCACACATCATCTCTGTCGAGATAGAGGTAGATTACAGGCCTACAGGGACATTCCTCCCGGTCGTTCAGTGCAGATAGCAGATGGTACCCATTCGCCCCTTGTTGGACAGGGGGAGGTTTTCCTGTCCTCCACTTTGCAATTACAGAATGTTCTGCATGCTCCTGAGTTCTCGATGAATTTGCTATCTATTAGTCAGATTACGAAGGATTTGAATTGTCGTGCCATATTTGACCCGTCTTCTCTCATTTTTCAGGACATACTCACGGGCAAGGTGATTGGCTGTGGCTCTGAGCAGAATGGTTTGTATCGGCTGGTCCGGGATTCATATGATGGCGTCTCCTCTCATTCTGCTGGACCAGTCTCTCCGTACATTTGGCACCTCCGATTTGGTCACCTTCCACTTCAGAAAATGCGCCATCTTCTGCCTCAGATCTCTCCTAGTTCTTCGTTTCGATGTGAAGCGTGTCAGTTGGGAAAGCATCACAGGTCGAGCTTCCCACGTCGTCCGAGTCGGAGCAGTAGCTCCCCTTTTGAGTTGTTACATATAGATATATGGGGTCCAAGTCGTGTTCCCGATCATCAGGGACACATGTTTTATCTTGTGGTAGTGGATGATTTCTCTCGTGTGTCATGGGTCTTTCTTTTGAAAAATAAATCTGAAGCAGGAAATGTGATCAAGAACTTGATTAATGAAGTGTTCAATGTCTTTTCTGCAAATGTCAAATATGTTCGGACCGATAATGCCCTTGAATTTTGTACACGCTTACTTTCACAATTCCTTTCATCAAAGCGTATTATTCACCAAACCACTTGTGCATATACCTCACAACAAAATGGTGTCGCGGAAAGAAAGCATCGCCATCTCTTAGATATTACTCGTACATTGTTGATTCAGAGTTGTGCCCCTATTTCTTTCTGGGGCGATGCTGTTCTTACTGCTTGTTATCTGGTCAACCGAATGCCATCCTCAGTCCTTGGTGAAAAGATACCTATGTCCATTATTTTTCCAGATAAGGAGTTATTTTCACGAACTCCACGTGTCTTTGGTACTGTGGCTTTTGTGCATCGTCTATCTCCCGGACTTGACAAACTCTCTCCTAGAGCAGTCAAGTGCGTCTTTGTTGGTTATTCCAGAACTCAGAAGGGCTGCCGATGTTATGATCCTGCAACTAAGAGGTACTTTGTGAGTGCTGATGTCACTTTCTTTGAGTCTGTCATGTATTTCTCTCCTGCAGGTGATGAAATGGTACCATCCACTATCACAGATGATATCTATGTTCCTCCACCACCTACATTGAGTACACCTGAGTCGTCCCCTAGGTCTGTCTCCACGCCAGCACCACCTCCACCACCTCCACCACCTCCTCCACCTCCACCCATTCCACGGCCCATCATATCACCATTACCTATGTTCTATACACGCCGGTCGGGTCCTGCTCAGACTACGCAGCAACCGATCATCACGCCTCAGGTATGTTCAGATGGCATTACTACTGACGGGTCAGATTTGGTACATGTGCAGGATCCTTCAGTACAGGCAGACACTAGCCCATCCAGTACAGCAGATGATGATCTTGATGTTCTGATTGCTATTCAGAAGCAGAGGAGGCAATGTGCCTCGTATCCTTTCGCTTCACAGGTTTCCTTTCACCGTCTCACTGGGGATTTTCAGAGGTTTGCCACAGCCTTGTCTTCCGTGGATATACCACGGACATACCAGGAAGCCTTACAGAATGAATGCTGGAGATTAGCAATGGAGGACAAAATGAGGGCCCTACAGTCTCGTGGCACTTGGTCTTTGGTCCCTGCACCTTCTGATGCATCCATTGTGAGCTGTAAATAGGTCTTCACAGTCAAATATCATGCAGATGGCACGTTGGATAGATACAAAGCACGCTTGGTTGCCCGTGGGTTTACACAAACCTACGGTGTGGATTACATGGATACTTTCTCTCCAGTGGCGAGGCACTCTACGCTTCGTATTCTATTATCTGTTGCTGTGGTACGCGATTGGAGCATATCTCAACTGGATGTGAAGAATGCCTTTCTGTACGGTGACCTACAGGAGGAAGTCTACATGCAGCAGCTACCTGGGTTTACTGCTGAGGGGGAGAAGCACATGGTCTGTAGACTTCACAAGGCGATATATGGTCTCAAACAGAGTCCCAGAGCATGGTTCCATAAGTTGTCTAACCTGATTGAGCAACAGGGATTCAAGAGGTCAAATGTCGATCACTCATTGTTTGTCCAGAAGTCATCGGCAGGTACGGTTGTCATTATGGTCTATGTAGATGATATTCTTGTTACAGGAGATGATGTTCAGGGCATAAAGAGGGCGAAGGCATTCCTAGGCAGTCAGTTCGTTACAAAGGATCTTGGAACCCTAGATATTTTCTGGGGTTGGAATTTGCAAGGAATGCACAAGGCTTGGTGATGACACAACGGAAGTATATTACAGACTTCCTGATTGAGACTGGCATGGATGGGTGCAAACCATCTAGTATTCCCATGGACCCCAGCATGAAGCTGTATGATGGTGATACAGATAAAGTGGATAAGAGGAGATATAGAGAAATGGTGGGAAAACTCCTCTACATTACCATTACTCGTCCAGACATTGCATTTGTTGTTAGCAGGGTGAGTCAATTTATGGAGCAGCCAAGACAGGTTCACATGGATGCTATACACATGATACTGAGATATTTGAAGTCTTCTCCAGGGTCAGGGCTACTATTCAGGAAGGACACAGACTTATCTGTCTCAGCGTGTGCAGATGCAGACTATGCAGGATGTCCTAAGGACCGAAAATCAACCTCAGGGTTTGCAGTGTTTATTGGAGGCTCTTTGATTTTTTGGAAAAGCAAGAAACAAACTGTCGTGGCAAGGTCCAGTGCAGAATCTGAATATAGGGCCATGGCTCAGGCCAGCACGGAAATGATGTGGGTTCGTTCTGTACTAGAAGATCTACATGTAGCTGTGCCCCTGCCTATGAAGCTCCAGTGTGACAATCAGGCAACATTGTTTATTGCCAACAATCCAGCTTTCCATGAAAGGACCAAGCATATTGAAGTTGACTGCCATTACACGAGGGACTTGATCCAGAGAGGATTGATATCTACTGCACATGTGAGCTCGGGAAATCAGACAGCAGATATATTCACCAAGCCACTGCTCAGAGGACCGTTTCAGAGATGTTCATCCAAGCTGAGCATGATAGATATCTATGCTCCACCTTGAGGGGGAGTGTAGAGATAGTTTGTAGTTTCATTATCTCTTTATGTAGTTTATCGTTATTTCTTTATCTTATATAGACCTCTCTGTAATTTAACCTTTAGGTCTCTCCCTATATAAGAGAGCATAGGGTTTTCTGAATCAATAACGAAGTCTCTTTTCCCAACACTATCAAATGGTGAAAGACCATTTTCTTGCTTCAGACACAATCCGTTCTCTTCACATTTCAACAACTCAACTCTACTCTTGATATTCATGTCATCAATCCTACAACTCCACGCCCGACTACAGAATGTAATGCTTTTCTTACCATAAGAGGACATGGCAGATGCTATGAGTGATAGGTATGGATGAAAAAAGTCGGATACATATACAAATATAGGTATAATAATATCCTTATCCATTTTAAAATACGAATGTAGATACGAATAGTGATGGATGTGAAAAATGTGTTACCATATCCTTAAAAACGAATACAAATCAGATACAAATAATAAAAAAAATGATTAATAGATTAACTAAAATATACATGTTTAGGATGGTTTAACATAAAATAGATATACCAGATATAGTAATTTCATAACAATTATATAAATAATGGTGAATGCAATCATAAAATTTTGTTATGCACAATTATAAATAAATCTATTACTATACTTATGTACGAAACAAATATACGAATATGAATGCAAATATTAACAAATGTCAAAGTGATCCATATTCGCATCTATTTTAAAACGAATATGAATATGAATGTCAAAATATGATAAAATGAATACGATAGCGGATCGGATATGAACATATTCACACTCATTTTCATCACTAGAGATAGGTATAGGTCGTAATATCGGTCGCAATTGAAACGTATCTTCCCTCTTTGCATTCATTGTCATAGATCCAACACTTCCTCTGACATGTGTTAGACTAGGTTTAATGGATCTTTCCTACAAAAATGTTTGGTGACCTATGGCTAACCAAGTTTACATTGAATTTGATGTACATACCAAAAAAATAGCTAGTTTAAAGCTCTTATGATGCATGGCATTATGCCCACTTATCTTCTATAGACTATTCTTGCCTAATGTGGCTACTAAAGTAGTTCTACTTCTACTCTATACTATACGAAGTCTGTTAATCTTGGCACTACAGCCAGTTTAGTTTATTGTTGGTTCCATCAGTCCTAGGCTCTCTTATATAGGAGAGTAGCCTATGGGTAAATTACATAAAGAGTCCAACGGAAAAGACAAATAACAAAAGAGAAACATAAGTGAATAATATATATCTACACTCCCCCTCAAGATGGAGCATAGATATCAATCATGCTCAGCTTGGACGCGCACTTTTGAAACGAGCCTCGCAGTAATGCTTGGTAAAAATGTCTGTTGTTTGATTCTCTGAACTGACATGGGATGTAGCAATGAATCCCTTCTGAATCATGTCATGTATAAAGTGACAGTCGACTTCAATGTGCTTGGTTCTTTCATGAAATGCTGGATTATTTGCAATGAACAAAGCCGCCTGATTGTCACATTCCAAAGCCATAGGAAGAGGGACTTCTATGTGTAAATCTGTAAGCACAGCCTTTACCCACATCATTTCTGTGCTAACCTGGGCCATAGCCCTATATTCAGATTCAACACTGGACATTGCCACAACAGTTTGTTTCTTGCTCCTCCATGAGACTAAAGAATCTCCAACATATACAGCAAACCCAGAGGTGGACTTCCTGTCCTTGGTACACCCTGCGTAATCTGCATCTGCACAGGCTGAGATAGTAATCATCTTGCCTTTCTTAAACAGTAAACTCGCACCTGGAGATGACTTAAAGTACATGAGTATCATATATATGGCATCCATGTGTACCTGACGTGGTTGCTCCATGAATTGACTTACTCGACTCACAACAAAGGATATATCAGGCCTAGTAATAGTGACATAAAGAAGTTTGCCCACCAGTTCTCTGTATCTTCTCCTATCCACCTCCTCTGTATCACCATCATATAGCTTCATACTAAAGTCCATAGGTGTGGTAGCAGGTCGACAACCAAGCATTCTTGTTTCACTCAACAGGTATGTGACATATTTCCTCTGAAACATTACCAACCCATAAGGATTTCTGGCGAACTCCAGTCCCAGAAAATATCTTAGAACTCCAAGGTCCTTGGTAACAAATTCACGGCCCAGCATTTCTTTCGCTTCACTTATTCCCTGTTCATCATATCATGTAATCAGAATGTCGTCTACATAGACCATGATTGCAATGATGCCTCTGGAAGTCCTTTGTACAAACAATGAATGATCAGGATTGGAACGTTTGTATCCCTGTTTCTCAAAGAGATCTGAGAGCTTCTGGAACCACGCTCTGGGGCTCTACTTAAGGCCATAGATAGCCTTATGAAGTCTTCATACCTTAGGATACTCCCCCTCAACAGCAAAACCAGGTGGCTGTTGCATGTAGACTTCCTCCTGTAAGTCACCATATAAAAACGCATTCTTCACATCCAACTGGTATAGTGGCCAATCACGAATGACCGCAACAGAAAGCAGGATCCGTAGAGTGGAATAACGGGCCACCGGCGAGAATGTATCAAGATAATCCACCCCATATGTCTGTGTAAAACCACGAGCAATAAGACGAGCCTTGTATCTCTCAATACTGCCATCTGCATTTTGCTTGACTGTAAATACCCATTTGCAGCTCACTGGCGACACATCGGCAGGTGCAGAAACCAGACTCCAAGTTCCTCTAGACTGAAGAGCTGCCATTTCTTCCTCCATGGCTAGGCGCCATCTGCTATCCTTCAGTGCGTCTTGGTAATTCCGTGGAATAGCCACTGCTGACAATGCGACGACGAAATTCCTGAAGTCTCCAGTTAGACGATCAAATGACACATAAGCTGCTAAAGAATATGATGCGCAGCTCCGCTTCGACTTTCGTAGAGCTATAGGAACATCTAAATCATCTGTGTCCTCGTCTGGCCTCTGCAACAGATCCTGCTCAGAAAAATCATCAGATCCATCAATAGTAATATTTTCAGAACATACCTTAGGTGAGCTAGGTGATGAGCGATGACCATGAGCTGAAGCAGGCCTACGGGTATAATGAAATGGTAATGGTGAAACATGTATAGTAACAAGAGGTGTAGAAGATGGTAACGGTTCTAGTGGTGGTGGTGGTGGTGTTGATGGTGGTAGTGGTGGTGGTGATATGTAAATGGCATTAATATTAGCAGGGGGTATCGACTGATCACCTGAGGTTGAGAAATACATAACAAATTCAAAAAATGTAACATCAGCACTTACAAGGTACCGCCTACGCAATGGATCGTAACACTTGTACCCCTTTTGAGTTCTGGAGTACATAACAAAGACAAACTTGACAGCCCTAGGAGAGAGCATGTCAGTCCCAGGAGACAACTGGTGGACAAAAGCGACCGAACCGAACACACGAGGAGTAAGAGAGAACAATTCTTTTCCAAGGAAGATAAGAGAGAAATGAATCTTCTCACCTAAAACAGATGACGGCATACGATTGATTAGGTAACATGATGTAAGTACAGCATCACCCCAGAAAGAGTGAGGAGCATGACTCTGTATAGGGAGCGACCTGGTTACATCCAGCAAATGGCAATGTTTTCTTTCAGCAACCCCATTCTGTTGGGAGGTATATGCACAGGATGTCTGGTGGATGATCCCTTGGGATGAGAAGTAACTAGATAGGACATGAGTACACAATTCCAGGGCATTATCACTTCTCACAGTTTTAACAGATGCAGAAAAAACATTACGAATCTCATTAAGAAAATTGATGATAATATTCCTTGCTTCATATTTATTCTTAAGAAAAATACTCATGATACACGAGAGAAATCATCCACAATAACTGTAGAGATAGATATTATTATGCTATGTACATGTTTGTTATTTCTTTGTTTTCTCTGGACTACTTTGTACTTTACCCTTAAGGTCTCTCCCTATATAAGAGAGCCTAGGGTTTCTCTGAATAATTAATCTCAGTTTTTCTCCCAACATGGTATCAGAGCCCAAGCCCTAGGGCTCTCCCCATCCGCCGCCCTCTCCCCACCCGCCGCCCTCTCCTCGTTCTCTTCCAGCCATCGCCGCCGAGCTCCCCTCGAGCCTCTCTCCGTTGGTGGCTCCCAGTCCCGTCGTCATCTCCCATCGGTGTCGCTAGCCGCTCCTCGGCGGCCCCTTCCCGCCCCCCCATTCTCGCCGCCACCCAATCCGGCGCCTCCTAGTCTTGTTGCCACCATCCCCGGTGGCCCTAGCCGATCTCAGGCGGCTCCCAGGAGTGCCCTAGATCCTCCAGCCGTGCCCTAGCCGATCTCCAGCAGCTCTAAACCGTGCCCTAGCCAATCGCCAGGCGTGCCCTAGCCGACCTCCAGCCGTGCCCTAGCCGATTCTCAGAGATCACCGGCGTGCTCCAAGTCGTCTCTTCCTCCAGATATATGGACTGGGTGCGTAACATCTACATACGCACTCGAATCCTATGCAGATTGTGTAGACATCTGTCATTTTGTCTACAAACCCTAGTTCTTCTCCAGCGGCGATATGTCAGAATCGAAAGTTGATATGCCCTCCATAGGCGCATTCAAAGTCCTGCCCAATAGTCAAGATGGACGGGTCGAATTATGAGCTCTGGGCGATGCAGTTCATGAGCCTCATGAAGTTGAATGGTAAGAAGCACATTCTTAACGAGGATGAGCCAGCAGAGAAGACAGGGATATATGCCTCGTGGGAGGTTGATGACTCCTATGCAAAGGTCTAGTTGTCAGGTACATTGTCGATGGAGATTGCCAATGATGTCCTCCATCAGCCCACTGCCAAGGCGATGTGGGATATCCTAACTGCTACATATTCGCAGGTGCGAAATGAGACCAAGATGTTACAGCTTCAGCATGACATATTCACGATGAAGCAGAACGGCAGACCTCTTCACTCCTTATACACATCTCTGAGGGGGATGTTTGAGAAGTTATACAGCACTATCCCACTCACAGCGACTCCTGAACAACAGAAGACATTTCGAAATGCCACCATGGTGGGTGTTCTACTTGCGGCCCTTGATCCTGAATATGACGCCGCCCGTTCTCAGATCTTAGCAGATGCAGTTATTCCTCCAGTGGAGGATGTTTACAGGAGGCTCAGTCGCATTACAGTTTCTTCCAGTTCTTCTACTCCACCCACATCGGCGATGGCAGTTTCGCGTGGGAGAGGTGGTCCGTCTTCTGGACGTGGACGTGGACCCCAGGGCAGGGGTGGTCGCTTTAGTCAGCCATGTTCATACTGTCACCGCACAGGCCACTCGGAGGAGACATGCTATTCTAAGCATGGGTTCCCACCATCGGCACGTGTAGCAGAGCACTCTCAGCCCCAGTTGGCATCTACTGCAGACAACCGTTTTGAGGAACTTGTGGCACGTCTCCGCGACATTATGCCACAATCATCTGGTGATTCTTCTGGTGGACCTTTAGATGTTGTTGCTAGCCTCCGCCAGTTCATCTGCTGCTGCTAGTACCTCAGGTAGATCTACTGAATTTACACCGTCTCATGATAAATCTGATTGGATTATAGATTCGGGTGCCACACATCATCTCTGCCGAGATCGAGATAGGCTTGAGTCTTACAGGGACATTTCCCACGGTCGTTCAGTGTAGATCGCAGATGGTACTCATTCACCCCTTGTTGGACAGGGGGAGGTTTTCCTATCCTCTACTATGCATCTACAGAATGTCCTACATGCTCCTGAGTTCTCGATGAATCTGTTATCTATTAGTCAGATTACGAAGGATTTGCATTGTCGTGCTATATTTGACCCGTCTTCTCTTATTTTTCAGGACATACTAACGGGCAGGATGATTGGTTGTGGCTCTGAGCAGAATGGTCTATATTGGCTGGTTCGGAATTCTTATGCTGGCGTCTCCTCTCATTCTGTCAGACCAGTTTCTCCGTACATCTGGCATCTCCGTTTTGGTCACCTCCCGCTCCAGAAAATGCGCTATCTTCTACCTCAGATCTCTCCCAGTTCGTCCTTTCGCTGTGAAGCATGTCAGTTGGGAAAGCATCATCGGTCGAGCTTTCCTAGTCATCAGAGTCGGAGCAGTAGCTCCCCGTTCGAGTTGTTTCATATAGATATATGGGGTCCAAGTCGTGCACCCGATCATCAGGGGCATAGATTTTATCTAATGGTAGTGGATGATTTCTCTAGTGTATCTTGGGTCTTTCTTTAAAGAATAAATCTGAAGCAGAATATGTGATCAAGAATTTGATTAATGAAGTGCAAAATGTGTTCTCTTCTACCGTCAAATATGTTCGTACAGATAATGCCCTAGAATTTTGCACACGGTCCCTTTCTCAATTTCTTTCATCAAAGGGCATTATTCACCAAACCACTTGTGCGTACACATCTCAGCAGAATGGTGTTGCGGAAAGAAAGCATCGCCACCTTCTTGGCATTACTCGAACCCTACTGATTCAGAGTTGTGCCCCTATTTCTTTCTGGGGGATGTTGTTCTTACCGCGTGCTATCTGGTCAATCCTATGCCATCTTTTGTTCTTAGTGAGAAAATGCCACTTTCTATCATTTTTCCTGATAAGGAATTATTCTCACTTACTCCACGTGTCTTTGGTACTGTGGCATTTGTTCATCTTCTGACTCCTGGACTTGACAAACTCTCTCCTAGAGCTGTCAAGTGTGTCTTTGTCGGTTATTCTCGGACTCAGAAAGGCTATCGGTGTTATGATCCCATAAACAAGAAATACTTTGTTAGTGCTGATGTCACATTCTTTGAGTCTGTTATGTATTTTTCTTCTGCAGGTGACAGACTGGTACCATCCACTACCAATAATGATGTCTATGTCCCTCCACCTCCTACTTGGAGTTCACCTGAGTCTACTCTTGTTCCTGCCCCTACATCGTCTTCACCACCACCACCACCTCCACCTCTACCTCTTCCACGACCTACCATTCCACCTCTACCAAAAATTCTATACGCGTCGGTCAGGTCCTGCTCAGGCTATACGTCAGCCACCCATCATGTCTCATTTATGTTCAGATGGCATTACTACTGACGGGTCAGATATGGTACATGTGCAGGATTCTTAATTGGAGGAGGATACTACACCATCCAGTACAGCAGGGGATGATCTTGATATTCCTATTGCTATCCGAAAGCAGAAGCGGACGTGTGCCTCTTATCCCTAGGGATGAGCATTGGGCCGGGCCGGCCCGGCCCAGCCCGAAGCCCAGCCCAAAAAGCCCGGTCCGGCCCAAGCCCAAGCTAACATTGGGCCGGGCTCGGGCCCAACATTTAGGCCCAAAATATTTTTTGGCCGGGCTTGGCTCAGCCCAGCCCGACCCGGCTCAAGGGCCCGGCCCGAAGAGGGCCCGAACCCTTCCCATATCCTACACGCCTTGAAACTCTCACGTATTGCATGCACTCTGTTCATGTATCCTGTCTTCATACAATGTTTATAAATCAAGAAAGTCAGGTGTGAGACATATGAGTTGATGGTCATAATATTTCAATTCGGAATTAATTTTCCTTAATTAGTCTATGGTTTAAATTATGCTGGTTCTCTTAAATTTGTTAGTGTTTATTTTTTTTCCATCAGAATATTTTCTATTATCGAAACTTTACCCAATATGGCATTATGCCTATTTTTTTAACATGCAGTGCTTGATGCACCTGTTGTTGTTAACTGTGTAAGCTTTGTTCACTCTTTCAATTTCTGTAATGAGAGATGTTTATGGTATCTAACATTGAGTTCACCTATATAAAATGAGAAAACATCCCGGTAGAGTTGAGTTTTAGTTGTTTCACAATTATTATGGCATATGTTTTAAACAATTTTGGCTCGTCTAACTTGAATTGAGATTGACTTTAAACAAAAACTCAAAGTTAATAATCTATAATGGGTGGAGACGGGCCGGCCTGGCCCAAGCCCGACCCATAGGAATTGGGCCGGGCCTGGGCTTGGGCCGAACCAAAGAAAATTTTGTGGGTCTAGGCCCGGCCCAAGGCCCAAAATTTTTAAATGGGCTTGGGCCTGGGCCCTTCAGGGCTCGGCCCAACCCAGCCCATGCTCATCCCTACTTATCCCTTTGCTTCACAGGTGTCTTTTCATCGTCTCACTGGCGACTTTCAGAGATTTGCTGCAGCGTTGTCTTCCGTGGATATACCACGGACCTACCAGGACGTTATGAAGATTGATTGCTGGAGATTGGCTATGGAAGATGAGATGCGTGCATTGCAGTCTCGTGGCACATGGTCTTTGATTATTGCTCCTCCTGATGCATCTATTGTGAGCTGTAAGTGGGTCTTCACAGTTAAATATCATGCAGATGGCAGTCTAGATCGGTACAAAGCACGTTTGGTCGCGCGTGGTTTTACACAAACCTAAGGCGTGGACTATATGGACACTTTTTCTCCAGTGGCTCGACATTCTACCCTTCGTATTCTCTTATCTGTGGTTGTGGTCCGTGACTGAAGTATATCTCAACTGGATGTCAAGAATGCCTTCTTGTATGGAGATCTGCAGGAGGAAGTCTACATGCAGTAGCCACCAGGGTTTACTGCTGAGGGGGAGAAGCATATGGTGTGTAGACATCACAAGGCAATCTATGGCCTCAAACAGAGTCCAAGAGCGTGGTTCCAGAAGCTTTCCAATCTTATTGAACAACAGGGATTCAAGAGGTTAAATGCAGACTACTCATTGTTTGTTCAGAAGTCATCGGCAGGTACGGTTGTTATCATGGTCTATGTTGATGATATTCTGGTTACAAGACATGATATTCATGGCATAGAAAGGGCGAAGGCATTCCTAGGCCGTCAGTTCGTTACGAAGGATCTTGGAACCCTAAGATATTTTCTGGGGTTGGAATTTGCCAGGAATGCACAGGGTTTGGTGATGACCCAACGGAAGTACATTACAGACTTCTTGATTGAAACAGACATGCTGGATGCAAATCATCAAGTATTCCCATGGATCCAAGCATGAAGTTGTATGATGGTGATACTCCTGAAGTGGATAAAAGGAGATATAGAGAAATGGTGGGTAAGCTCCTTTATATTACCATAACTCGACCTGATATTGCCTTTGCAGTAAGCAGGGTGAAGCAATTTATGGAGCAGCGAAGACAAGTTCATATGGATGCTATACACATGATACTGAGGTATCTGAAGTCTTCTCCAGGTTCAGGGTTGCTGTTTCGGAAGGGCACGGATTTGTTTATCTCAACATGTGCAGACGCTGATTATACAAGATGCCCTAAGGATCGAAAATCAACCTCAGGATTCGCAGTGTTTGTTGGAAGCTCTCTGGTTTCTTGGAAAAGCAAGAAACAAACTGTTGTGGCAAGGTCCAGTGCTGAATCCGAATATAGGACCATGGCGCAAACCATCACGGAGATGATGTGGGTTCGATCTGTACTAGAGGATCTACATGTAGCCGTACCTCTACCCATGCAGCTTCAATGTGACAATCAGGCAGCCTTGTTCATTGCCAACAATCCAGCTTTTCATGAAAGAACCAAGCATATAGAGTTGACTGCCATTACACTAGAGACTTGATCCAGAGAGGATTGATATCTACAACTCACGTGAGCTCAGGGGATCAGACTGCGGATGTATTCACCAAGCCGTTGCTCAGAGGACCTTTTCAGAGATGTTCATCCAAGCTGAGCATGATAGACATCTATGCTCCACCTTGAGGGGGAGTGTAGAGATAGATATTATTATGCTATGTACCTGTTTGTTATTTCTTTGTTTTCTCTGGACTACTTTGTACTTTACCCTTAAGGTCTCTCCCTATATAAGAGAGCCTAGGGTTTCTCTGAACAATTAATCTCAGTTTTTCTCCCAACAATAACTATATAAAACATGTGTCCCTGATGATCAGGAACACGACTCGGACCACAGATATCGACGTGAAACAACTAAAACTTGGAGGTACTACTCCGACACTGATGACCGGAAAAGGTAGACCGATGATGCTTTCCCAACTGACAAGCCTCACATTGAATAGACTTGTGAGGCGAAACCTGAGGTAACACACGACGTAGTTTCTAAAGCAGTAGATGTCCAAAGCGCAGGTGCCATAGCAGAGGAGAGATGGGTCCAGCAGGTAGAGATAAGGTTCCAGCAAAAGGAGTCTGACTGAGGCGATAGAGGCCTCCTTACTCATAGCCACGCCCAATCACGTTGCCGTAAGGATGTCCTGAAAAACAAGAGAAGATGGATCAAAAATCGCTCGACACTGTAAATCCTTTGTAATTTGACTGATAGACAACAAATTCATTGAAAAATCAGGTGTGTGTAACACATTCTTGAGATGCATATATGACGTCAGTCTAATATCCCCCTGACCAGTAATCGGTGAATGTGTACCATTAGCAATGACCACTATTCGACCTGGAGAGATCTGTCCGTACCCTGTAAGTAGACTTTGATCGCCACATAGATGATGTGTGGCGTCAGAGTCCATAATCCATGCTAAAGTATCTGATCCACTACTAGTAAATGCATATGTGCTACCTGATGCACTGGTAGATGCAGAGGCGGATGCGGCAACATCAGACTGGTTCTCAGTAGTAGGTGCTGGGTCAGATGGAGGAATGATGCCCCTTAGACGGGCGACAAGATCATCAAAGCGCTGATCCAAAGAAGCAGCAGATGGAGGCTCGATCTGCTCAGCGACTCGTGCAGATGCAGGAAATCCATGCTTAGAGTAGCATGTGTCTTCGGTATGTCCAGTGCGATGGCAATAGGTACACGTTGGCCGAACACGGCCACCTCTGCCACGAGGGCCACGGCCACGGGCCTGGTGATGGTGACCTCCATGACCTCGATTGGCAGCCATGGTTGAAGCAGTCTGATTCGTAGTCGTAGAAGGAACAATGATGCGGCTCAGTCTGTGAAGGGCTTCCTCCATAAGAGGAACAGTAGAATCCGCCAAGATCTGGGACCGTGCTGCCTCATACTCAGGATCAAGGGCAGCGAGGAAAACTCCTACCATAGTAGCATTCCGGTAGGTCTTCTGTTGCTCTGGTGTGGCTGTCAGGGGCATGAAGCTATAAAGCTTCTCAAACATTCCTCGCAGAGATGTGTACAGTGAGTGCAGAGGACGTCCATTCTGCTTGATAGTAAATATGTCATGCTGGAGTTGCAGAATCTTTGTCTCATTCTTCGCTTGAGAATATGTAGCAGCCAGAATATCCCACATTGCTTTGGCTGTGGGCTGATGAAGAATATCATTGGCAATCTCGATTGCCAGAGTTCCAGATAGCCATACTTTGGCATATGCATCATCTGCCTCCCATGAGGCATTAACTCCAGTCTTCTCAGCAGGCTCTTCTTCAGTAAGAATATGTTTCTTACCGGTTGACTTCATCATACTCATGAACTGCATAGCCACAGTTCATAGTTCGAACCATCCATCTTCACAATCGGCGCTGGACCTCGGAAGGCGCCTATAGATGGAATATCTACCTTACTTTCTGACATACTGATAACATAAGACTGGAGTGGTAGACTGAAGATATGATCGTCTACACAGACATAAACAGGTTTAGTTGAATGTGTAGACTTCATGAAAACCCATTACTTTGGAGGCGCGCGCTTAACTTAGGGTTCTGCGAGAGTCAAGCCTTTTAGACGATCAAACGCGCGAGAACCCCACGAAGATCACACGCGTGTGGTGGCGCACAGGGGTACGCGAGCGCACGCTGATGCGCGCACGCGGAGATGCGCATGCGGAGGCGAAGCACGCAGAAGCGCGCACAGGGGCACGCAGGCGCACGCGGAGACGCGTCGATGCGCGCGAAGGTCGTGCGCCGAGGCACGCGGTGGCGCGCAGACGTGCGCGGAGGCGCGCGACGCTGCTGCAGCGGGTGCGCGGAGGCACGGTGATGCGCAGGCGGAGGCGCGGTGATGCACAGGCGGAGGCGCGCGGCGTGCGTGGAGGCGCGGAGGCTTGAGGGTAGGGCTAGGGTTAGGGTTTGGCTCAGGAACTCCGGTCTAGGACCGTCGCTCTGATACCATGTTGGGAAAAATAAGAGAAGATGTTTATTCCATCAGCCCTAGGCTCTCTTACATAGGAGAGTAGCCTATGGGTAAATTACATAAAGAGTCCAACGGAAAAGACAAATAACAAAAAAGAAACATAAGTGAATAATATATATCTACATTTATAATGCAACGTCTATTTAGCTCCTCCATGAATTATCGACTCCGGCGCATTCAACCACCAAACTGATGCAGGTGGCTTCTTTCATCATCTCAGCCATCTACGACAATCAGATCATTGACTGGTCAACGGTGTTCTCTCTCGTATTTTTTTGGCAGGATGGATCTCTCCTCCAGATACGTGGATTTTCTGGAGATTATTGTGCACCAGATTTTCCTTTAATTTTATTGCTAGGTAATATAATTATGTGTTGACCTCTATTACCAAATGATTTTTGACAAGCACTGCTGCTATTTTCATGACATAAGGATGTACATTTCAGATGGTCTCTACTACCTTGACATCACTACCGACTTTATTTTTGTAGTTGTTACTTTGATATCTGTGAAACCATAACTACGACATCTTCATCTTCGGCATCCATCTATCAGTGCTCACTCTCATAAATGTTGATTGAACTGACTTCAGTGAAGCTTCTTGAGTATGAGTCATGCTAGTTTGGAAACACTTTGGAGCATCATTTTCTCACAGATCTTAGCCTCATCAGTTTTACATATTTTCAGTTTTATATATTTGATTTAGTCCACTGTCATGTATGGGGTCCTTTACATGTATTTACGATGGCTAGTTATAGATATTTTGTTGTCTACATTAATGATTTTAGAAGAATTGCTTGGGTTCATTTTATAAAGGAGCAATCAGAGACAAAACATGTCAAAATTTTCTATGCACTTCTATTTACTTCCTTTTCTAATTGCATTAAAAAGTCAGATCAGACAATACACTTCTGTTTACTTCCTTTTCTTCACTACATAAGTGCCTTGCATTAGACTTCATCCCCGTATAACTCGTAGCAAAACGAAATCGTGGAGAGGAAGCTGAGGCATACTCTTGATGTGGCCAGATTAAGTTTCCTAAGACTACCATGTACGTGATCAATTAGGTGTCTTTTTCAGTACTTCAAGGTATTACACCTTTCTCCTTACTTCACCCTAGCGAAGTCGCTTTTCCATTACCTTTAGCATATTTGGTAGCACCGTGTTTGTTCACAATTTCCATACTGTTCATATGTATCCTCATGGAATCAAATATGCCTTCTTTAGTTTTTTAGAACCCACAAGGAATATCAATATCATTACCTGTTTGGCTGCACACAGATATTGTCTCTACCGATGCCATCTTCGAGCAGGCGAGTTTCTTTGCTTAACATGTTGGTGACATCCTTTGGACTTCTCACCTCCGCTCCACATTTTACAAGAGGCATCAAAGTTATAGCAATCTGAATTGTTTCTTTACCTGTTGGTCTTGATTTATAAGTTCATCCTTCCATGGTTCGCATTCTACCTGCTACAAATCCGTATGGTACTTCTACCTCCTTTATTATGCATGAAGAATCTATTACCTTGAAAAAGCAAGTCAGGATTTGTACTCTACATCCCATCTCCCATTGTACCATTAATAATGGTTTATATACTGATTAGTAGGTATATTACTTTAAATGGTTATTCATGTTCCAAGAGATTATCAGTAAGCCTTAAAGGACAGATGGTTGAAGCATATTATGGATGACCAGATGGACGCACTAATCTCAAGAGGAACATGGGATTCAGCCCCTTTTCCAGCAAGTATTAGTTTTGTTGAATGCTGATGGCTTTGCATACCGACGCATAGACCTAATGGATCTCTTGCTCACTTAAAGCCATTTCAGTGGCTATTATGTTTCTGTGTTTCTGTATTGTTTTCTCAGTTCATTTTATTTCTGTCCATCTTATGTAATTTACTCATAGGTTTCCCCTCTATATAGGAGAGCTCTAGGGTTCCACAGAATAAACAATGCTTTTCTCAACATGATATCAGAGCGACGGTCCTAGACCGAAGCTCATGTACCCTAACCCTAGCTGCCACCTTCAACCCCCCCCAGCCCCCGCCAAGTTCTCTCTCTCTCTCTCTCTCTCTCTCTCTCGATTCTGTCGCTGCCGCCGAGTTCTCTCTCTCGGCTTCCACCATCGCTGTCGAGTTCTCAGCGGCCACTACGTGTGGTCCGCGGGCAGTTTCCGTCTCCGTCCGCTCCTTGTTGATGGGATTGGTTGCATATTGAGTCTACACATGCAACCAGATCCATGTATGTCTGTGTAGACATACTTCTTTTCGTCTACAGACCTAATTTTCTTCATCCGACAGTATTTCAGAAAACATAGTCGATATCCCCGTCACAGGCGCTTTCAGAGGTCCAACGCCAATTGACAAGATGACGGGATGAATTACAAGTTATGGGCCAAGCAATTCATGAGCCTCATGAAGTCTATGGGCAAGAAACATATTCTTACCAAGGAAGAGTCGGTTGAGAAAACTGGGGTCAACACCTCATGGTAGGTAGATGAAGCTTATGCACATGTCTAGCTATCTGGTACATTAACGTCAGAGATCGCCAATGATGTGTTATATCAGCCCACTGCTAAGGCGATGTGGGATATCCTCGCAGCCACCTATTCCCAAGCGAGGAATGAGACCAAGGTCATGTAGCCACAACGTGACATATTTACTATCAAACAGAACGAACGACACCTTCATTCTCTATACACGTCCCTGCATGGAATGTTCGAGAAGCTCCACAGTTGTATACCTCTTTCGTCTAATCCTGAGCAGCAGAAGACATGCAGGAATGCCATTTATGGTTGGTGTATTCCTAGCAGCACTTGATCCAGAGTATGAGGCAGCTCGTTCACAAATACTAGCGGATGCTACTATTCCTCCCATGGAGGAAACTTTCTGCAGACTTAGCAGAATCACTATCTCATCATAAGCTTCCACTCAAACCTCTTCTGCGATGGCAACCTCCCGTGGTTGGGGGGGGCTTTTCTCAGTTTCATGGCCATGAACCTCGTAGTAGATGAGGTCGTATTCGTCATCCATGCATTTACAGTCATCGCCCTGGGTAAACAGAGGATACATACTACTCCAAGCATGGTTTTCCTACGTCAACTCGTGTAGCGAGGCAGGTTGAGTGAGTCAAATTCCTAAGTAGTACCTGGGAATTACTTAAATACCCAGGTTCTACGAAATGTTTTTTTTCTCAAAAACTACAGAAGTGTCGCATGTTGAACATGCGACACATCTAAAGTTTTTTTTTACTCAGGAACTGCATATATGTCGCATCTTGAATATGCGATACATGCGATATTGGGGCTAATTCTCACATGTCGCATGTTCGACATGCGACATATGAGCAATACTCTGGAAAATGACTGGCCGCCTTCCTGGTCTGTTTTCAGGGAATTTCCCAGATGTCGCATGTTGGACATGCGACATATGAGAGAAACCCTGGAAAATGACTGGCCGCCTTCGTGGTTTGTTTCCAGGGAATTTCCCAGATGTCGCATGTTGGGCATGCGACATATGAGAGAAACCCTGGAAAATGACTGGCCCTTGTTAGTCACAACATTGGGGACTTCGCTACGGACAACTGCTGGTTGTGTGCTGGTTATGAGAGTAGGGTTCCATGGTTGGGACATTTTTGGGTTGTGTGCTACGGACAACTACTAGTTGTGTGCTCGGGACTACAGACGGTCCCTTGTTAGTCACAACAGTGGGGACTTCGCTCACAGATACATCTTCAACATAAATGTCGGTAGGCATTGATTTCCCAATGGTCCGAGCATACACAAGAACCGCCTGCACATCATCATCATCGACAATAGATGAAAATGGTGGTTCCTCCCATGGGCCTCGAGGGATGCGATGTAATAATCGGATTTTTTGACTATCGGCATCCAGGTTGAACTTACGGTAAACCAAGTTCAACATCTCATCGAACGTCATATTAGGCATTAGCACAAACCCCCTTACGTTGGTCGACGATCCGCACATGAGTGTATCCCTCAAATGACACATACAATACAACTGCTTCATTCTAACCTAATACGTGACACAACGTACAAGCAAACGTCATACATTCAAGAAATGAAAATAATATGCATATGATACAAAAAATAACTCAAGAAAAAATTTTACCAAGTCCAATTGTTCGCAACAACGGCTTAGCCCTAGTGGGACAAGGGGGCGGCTGGGACGGTGGCAATCAATAAAACCACGAAAAAGGAGTGTTCCGCGGGGCTAGGAGTGACCAAAATGAGCGTTTTTGAGAGAGAAGGAGATCAAAAAACGCGGGTGGCGCAAGGGGCGTCGAGGGCGGCACGGGTGCAGGAGGAGCTGGAAGGAGCGGGGAAATGGCAAGGCCGATAGGCGCCGGCCTTATTTAGCCGCAATATCGCATATTCAATATGCGTTATGTGTATCGCATATTAAAGATGCGATATATATGCAGTTCCTGAGTAAAAAAACTTTAGATGTGTCGCATGTTCAACATGCGACACTTCTGTAGTTTTTGAGTAAAAAAACATTTCATAGAACCTGGGTATTTAAGTAATTCCCAGGTACTACTTAGGAATTTGACTCCAGGTTGAGTCTCCTGCAATTCCTTCAGATTAGAGGTTTGAAGATCTAGTAGCTCGATTGAGGGACATTATGCCTCATGCTAGTCCCATTTCTTCCTCGTCTGCTCAAGGAGGCCACTCAGATGTTGTTGCTTCTGCCTCTGTCAGTACCTCGGCCACTGCCAGTATCTCAGGTAGCATCTATGCTCTTACTACTTGTTATGGATCTGATATTACATTATGGATTATGGATTCTGGGGCGACACATCACTTGTGTGGAGACAGAGATCAACTTGCAACTTACAGACAGGTTCCTCCGGGGAGAACTGTTGTCATAGCTGATGGGAATCATTCCCGATCACAGGACATGAGGAGATAAGTTTGACTCCTTCGATGCGTCTGCAGAATGTGTTGTATGTGTTAGAAAATCGGAAGCGGAAGCATAAATATGGAAAAGATAAATAAAATACGGAACAACGAGATTTTACGTGGAACCCTACTCCGTGAGGAGCGGGATGAAACCACGGGAGAAGCCCTCAAGAGGGCGTGTTCGTCTATTGACTTTCTCAATGGATACAGGAGGCTCGGGGCTCCTTATATAGCCTCTACAGAGCCTCCAAGTCCCACCACTGGACGATGTGGGACTAAACAACTGGATGGGGTAAATGGATCCTGGAGGTATCCATTTACCCATCTACAACTCAATAGGCGCATACACCTTATACTTCAACACTCCCCCTCAAGCTGGAGCATGCTGTGCTCAGCTTGGACAAACATAAAGAGACTCAACTCAACGCTACAGGACACTACGGACAATATCAACCCAACACGCACATTGCTGCAGTCGAGGACGTTGCTTCTCATGCCGTGCATGTGAGGAGGACGAATGGGCTGGAGTGTGAGTCAACTGAAGACTCGGAATCTGACCATCGAGTCTGAAACTGCACCTGAAGTCTCCTCGTCGGAGAACTGGGTCTCTCCCATCTGGCTCAGAGAATGGTGCACTGCTCTGGTGCACCTATGATACCACATGAAAACCCTTGCCTTCAATGGCATAGGGAATGGTCCTCTGCTCTGGAGTCCCTATGGCTCACATGAAAACTCTGGCATGACAACTAGAAGAATGATGGGAACCACGAACAAATGATGGCAACATATGCTCATCTGAAAATGACCACAAACTCGTGTGTCTGAAACTGGACTCGGAACCTTCTGACGTCGAGCCTGAACAACTGTAGAGTCTGAATATCTGGCTGGTTTGAATAATCTGCATCTGGCATCTGAATATGGAGCACAAGACCTGCGACTCTACATATATACTCCCCCTTTCTCCCATACTTGTCGGAGCATGAACCTCGACAAAGTTGGGAGAAGACAAGATAAATAGGGGGTAAACCAAAACATGAACTTTCAAAAAAGTTTCTTGCGGCTTTTCATTTCATTTTTTAAGCCGTCATTTTTTTTTTGCAATTTTTTTAAGCCGTTCAAACCCCTCTTTTTTTTTTGAAAATGCGTACGGCTTTTTGTATATGACGCGCCTTTTGTTTTGTTTTTTTTGAAATAAATGCTTCCTCCTTTTTTTTAATCACTCTCGGCCCACTTGGGCCTAAATATCCTCCCCCTCTTTTTTTTTGAACTGCACCCTTCTTTTTTCTTCTCCCTTTTTTTTTCAAAAAAAACAGGCAGCCAACGTGGCTTTACAACATTTTTTTAAAAGGACGCCTAGGGTTCCCACTATGGGAACCCTTTCCTTTCGTATCGTCAATGCCCATGCAGGGGCTTTCGTATGCCGCCGCCGCATGTCTGGTTGGGGGCCTGGTCACTCTCGCGCCGCCCTTGAGGGAGCACCTGCCGGAGAGGATTTGTGGTGCCTCCGTCGCTCGTGATGGAAGGACCAGGTGTTGTCGTCTTGTTCTGGAGGGGAGTCGACGCTGCTTGGTCGAGACCTCGGCCTGGAGGTTGTACGGCTCGAGGAGGAGCAGCGTTGTGCGGCATCACCGCTGATTGGGTGCCGCCTGCGCCTGTGCTTTCGCGGCGCCGCCTGGGTGCATTTGCGTCACCTGCTCCTGTGCTCGATGGGGCATGGAAGGGCACCGCCTGTGGTGCCTGAGAGAAGAGATGCGGCCACGCGCCGCCTATGCTCGATGAGCGCCGCCTGCGCCGCTTTTGTGGAATGGGGGCGTCGCCACGCAGGGGTTTGCGCGCAGTGGCACGCCTGGGCTCGAGCGAGTTGCTGGAGAGGCGCGGGGCCGCCTGAAGTCACGTCGAGCCTGGAGCGGCATCTAGGGCTGCGGGGCGGAGCCTGGATCGGAGGTGCCCGAGCTCCACTTGGAAGGGGAAGCAGCTGGGTGCGGTGAGCGTGGAGATGCGTGCACGATGCATGCAAGATCGAGGCCACGCTGGTGGCCAATGCGAGGATGGGCGGCACCTTCTGCTTCGGCTGGAATGAGGGTCGTTCTGATGATGAAGCCCTTTTTGTTTTTTTATATGATCGAAGATGCAACCAGGTTACACCTGCGGCGGCTCTGCGAGCTCCTGGCAGAGATGAAGATTCATGCCACCTTCTTTGATATATGCTATGTACGCACATGTTATGCAGCCACCATCAACATTGCTCAATATCTGTACCATCACCTTAGGGTTCAAAAACCCTAGCTTGAATGCTCCTGTGGATTGAAGAGATGATTTTGCCGTTGAACAGGAATAACAAGAATTAGGGTTTCAATGGAAAAGCCCTAGAATTTTTTGAACAGCTCTAGAACATAATAATCAGACTTGAACCAGACATGCACAGATCTTGAACATAACTTCATAACTTTAAAAAAAAATTCATCTTCAAGAACAACCCAATAATCGGTTCTCGAATCAAAATAAAGAACTCGATGAAATCCTCGAGAAACGAACCCGCTCTGATACCATGTTAGAAAATCGGAAGAGGAAGCATAAACATGGAAAAGATAAATAAAATATGGAACAGCGGGATTTTACGTGGAACCCTACTCCGTGAGGAGCGGGATAAAACCACGGGAGAAGCCCTCAACGGGGCGTGTTCGTCTATTGACTTTCTCAATGGATACAGGAGGTCTGGGGCTCCTTATATAGCCTCTACAGAGCCTCCAAGTCCCACCACTGGACGATGTGGGACTAAACAACTGGATGGGGTAAATGGATCCTGGAGGTATCCATTTACCCATCTACAACTCAATAGGCGCATACACCTTATACTTCAACAGTATGCACCTGACTTTTCTACGAATTTATTATCTAATAGTCAGATTACGAAGGATTTGCATTGCCGGGCTATTTTTGACTCATCGTCTCTTGTATTTCAGGACATTCTTACAAGCGGGGTGATTGGTTGTGGCCGTGAGCAAGGAGGCCTCTATCGACTGGTCCGAACTCCATATACAGGTATATCTTCTCATTTTACATGAACATTCTCTCCTTTCATGTGGCAAATGCGCTTTGGTCATCTTCCCCTTTAGAAGATGTGTCAACTTCTCCGTCAGATCTCACCTCGTTCATCCTTCCAATGCGAGGCATGTCAATTGGGGAAGCACCATCAATCCGCTTTTCCTACCCATCAAAGTCGGAGCAATAGCTCCCTTTTTGAGTTATTTCATGTTGACATTTGGGGTCCAAGTCGCGTTCTCGGTCATCAGGGACACATGTTTTATCTAGTTGTTGATGATGATTTTTCTCGTTTGTCACGAGTTCTTTTATTGAAGAATTAATCTGAGGCTAGGAATGTGATTACAACTTTTATCAATGAAGTGCAGAATATTTTTTCTTCCGTCAAATTTGTGAAAACTGATAATGCATTGAAATTCTGTACTCGTGCATTCTCACAATTCTTTTCGTCTCATCGTATTGTTCATCAAACATCATGTGCCTACACTTCTCAAAAAGAAAGCATCAACATTTACTAGATGTTACTCAAACACTATTTATTCAGAGTCATGTCCCCAAATTCAATCTGGGGTGATGCAGTTCTTACGACTTGTTATCTTGTGAATCGCATGCCCTCGTTAGTATTGGGTGAGAAAATTCCTTTCTCCCTGTCAATTCTAGAGAAGGCATTATTATCACTCACTCCTCATGTTTTTGATTTTGTTGCCTTTGTCCATCAGTTGTCTCCAAGTCTTGACAAGCTCTCTCCTAGAGCTGTCAAATGTGTTTTTGTTGGGTACTCTAGGACGTAAAAAGGCTATTGTGCAGGACATGTTATGTTAACATTGATGTCACATTTTTGAGTCGATGATGTATTTTTCTCCTACATGTGATAGGTTGACTTCATCAGATTTAGATGATGAGATCCACATGACACCTCCCCCTACGAGCCCATCACCACCATATACGCATGTGGTTTCCACTCCATCACCACCTCCACCTCCTACTCCACCTCCATCACCTCCCCCGGTACCACCACCCCCCATAGTCCTAGTTTCACCCTTGCCATGATACTATACACGTCGGCCTGCTTCTGCTCATGGTCATCGCCCATCAACCAACACGGCTCAGGTTTGTTTTGAATACAATATTTCTAACGATGGGTCTGGAGATGTGTCTAAGCATGAACCTTTGCAGGAGGTTGGCATACATATGGAGGAGATTCCCAATGACCTGGATGTAACTGTTGCACTTCGAAAGCAGAAGCATACATGTGCCTCATATCCTCTCGCTTCTCAGGTTTCCTTTGATCGCTTGTCAGGGGAATTCAGAAGATTCCTTGTTGCTCTATCTCCGTGGAGATCCCAAGGAATTACCAGGGGGGCTTGAGAGACAATCGGTGGTGTCTGACCATGGAAGAAGAAATGGTTGCACTACAGTCGCGTGGTACCTGGAATTTGGTCCCCACTCTCAATGGGGCGTCTATTGTCAGTTGCAAAGGGGTGTTTACAGTAAAATACTGTGCATATGGGAGTCTTGATCGTTACAAGGCTAGATTGGTTTCCCGAGGATTTACTCGTACTTATGGAATGGATTATCTGGACACATTTTCCCCTATTGCTCGTGACTCCACTCTATGAGTTCTTCTTTCAGTTGTGGTGGTGCGTGATTGACCTTTATTTCAGCTTGATGTTAAAAATGCATTGATGTATGATGATCTCTAGGAAGAAGTCTACATGCAGCAGCTTCTAGGGTTTACTACTGAGGGGGAGTATCAGCAGGTTTGTAGACTTCACAAGGCAATATATGGCCTTAAGCAGAGTCCAAAGGCATGGTTTCATAAGCTCTCAAATCTGATTGAGAAGCAGGGATTCAAAAGATCAAATGTAAATCGCTCAGTGTTTTGTACAAAGAACCTCCAAAGGTACAGTTGTTATCATGGTCTATGTTGATGACATACTTGTTACAAGAGATGATATGCAGAGGATCAAGAAGGCAAAGGAACTTCTAGGCCGACAATTTATCACCAAGGATCATTGCACCCTACAGTATTTCTTAGGGTTAGAGTTTTCCAAGAATCAACAAGGTCTTGTGATGACCCAAAGAAAGTATGTTATACTACTCCTATGGATCCCAGCATGAGGCTATACGATGATGATACAAAGGAGGTAGATAGGAGAAGATACAAACAATTGGTGGGAAAGCTTCTCTGCATTACAATCATTAGGCTAGACATCTCCTTCGTTGTTAGTCGGGTTAATTAGTTCATGGAGCAGCCCCGACAGGTACACATGGATGCAGTGTATATGATCTTGAGGTACCTAAAGTCATCTTCAGGTACTAGATTGCTATTCAGGATAGGAGCATCTCTTACTATCATAGCATGTGCAGATGCAGACTATACAGGATGTCCTAAGGACCTGAAGTCTCCCTCAAGCTTCGTTGTATTTGTTTGCGGTTCTCTAGTTACCTGGAAGAGTAAGAAGCAAACTGTGGTTGTCAGGTCAATTGTAGAATTAGAATATAGGGCTATGGAACAAGGGAGCACAGAGATGATATAGGTCCCAGCTGTGCTGGTGGACTTATATATAGATGTACCTCTTCCTATGCAATTACAATGTGATAACCATGGTGCCTTGTTTAAGTAAACAATCTCGCATTTCATGAAAGAACTAATCATATTTAAGAAGATTGCCACTATACACGGGACATGATCCAAAAAAGGCTTTATCTCTACTTCCCATGTCAGTTCAGAAGATCAAACTGTAGATATTTTCACCGAGGCTTTGCTCAGATGACCTTTTCAGAAGTGTACATCCAAGATGAGCATGATTGTTATCTATGCTCCATCTTGAGGAGTGTAGAGATATGTTTATGTTTCTGTGTTGTGAATTGTTTGCTCGGTTCATTTTATTTCCGTCCATCTTATGTAATTTACCCATAGAGCTCTCCTCTATATAAGAGGGCCCTAGGGTTCCATGGAATCAAGAATTCTTATTCTTTTCCCAACAGATTAATTTGAGACCTTCTGATTGATTGTCAGAAATACAGTTCTATCAATACTTTTTAGCTTCTGCTACCAACATCAATCGGTTACTTACTAGCTCAATTTCAAGAATGTTTGTATTTACGGCAACATTGAGGAGGATGCCTCTATACCTCAGGTAGAAATGCTAACCAAACTGAACATTGAACATATTCATGTTCTGTTAGAGTTTGCTCAATAGAAATTAAAAAAAAACGATTGTCTTTTACTAAATGAATTGAAGATGAACTTCAAATTTTAGTTCGGTGCGCTTAACAAATTGATAATGAACTTAGCATTCATTTGGTAAATGTTCGAGCTCGATTAGATTATATATATGCATTTATTTACTTATATGTACGAGCATAAACATTTTTGGAGTGAATAAAATATGGTAATAATAATGAGCTTCTCCAATTCAACTTAAATCATTTCCTAAATGCTTATCGAATTATCAAACTTTATTATCGAACTCTATTCCGAACCAATTCGAACTTCTTCATTTTAACAAGTTTGACTTAAGTCAATCATTAGCAAACTACTATCGAACTAAACTTGAACATTTATTTCCAAATAATCTCAAACTCGGACTTATGCTACTAAAGCCATATCGAACCGAACTCGACCTTTGAACTTTCTTATCTAACCGAGAACTCAAATATCATTCATTACAATTCAATATGAACTATTAGCCGTGGAGTTGGGTATTTAACTAGGCAAACGAGGGAAGGTATATTTGCATACTAAGGAAGGTCATCTTGGTCTAAAATAGAATCTCGTAGCTGGTTTGATAAGATTACTACTAAGTGCACTTATTCTTCACAGGACTTCAACTCGTTCAATATTTGTCAAATGAAATTCATGAGGTACTTTTGTTCCTAATGCATATGTAGATGATATGGTCATTGCTGATGATAGCATTGCAAGGATACATGAGATCAAGAGTTTTTTGCATAAGATCTTTGTAAGGATCGCAGTTAACTTGGGTAACAAAGTTACCCGACTCAGGAAGGCTTCTGATATCTCAGCTTTACAAGCTGTCATTGATTCATTCAGAGCCTCAACATCATGCTACTATACAGGATCATATTTATAAAGATACCGATAGATACATAAGTCTGGTTAGCATTTTGTAACGTCCTGGTTTAGGTCTCTAGACTTAATCGAGGAAAATTGGCAGTCCCAATTGGATTCATCGACAACTAATTCAAAATGCTTAAGCCCAAATTGCCAAGTCGTAATGCCCCACCCACTCACATTTTGTGCGTTTTAGATGTGGGACTATGTTTTGGCTGTTACTAACACCCCCTCCCCACTTATATTTGCAACATCCTCGTTGCGATACGACCTATCACTTGTTCCTAATAATAGTGAAGGTTCCACGTTACGTGCAGCCTTTTCCTCCTATCTCTTTGTAAGCGTGGCTCCACCTTGCAGGCACCTTTCCATTACTAAAGGAAACTTGCTCCGGTACAAACGGTAATGTTACTAGACTTAGATATGCACCTTTCCCATTATTAAAGGAAACTTGCTCCTATACAAACTGTAATGTTCTAACCTAGATCCCCTGATTGTTATCCAGAAAAAGAGTCCCGGCAACTTGTTGAGTTCGAGCCAACTAGATCCCTTGACAAGTCCACACAAAATGCTCAAGCCAAAGTTGTCAAGTGGTAACCCCCCACTCCTATAATCCACTTTCACAATTTGTGAGTTTTAGATGTGGAACTATGTTTGTGTTATTACAACTTATATCTTATTGAAGAAGGCCAACTAGCCTGACTAGTCGGACCATTGAGGTGGTCGTGGCCGACTGACTATTGACTAATCGGTCAATAGTCGGTTGACCGACTACTCGACCTGATTAATCGACCGACAAGTCAATCGATTTTTACTTGGAGATACCATATATTTTATTTATTTTTCTTTTTTAAAAAAGAAAACTTATTGTAATATGCTTAATACTTTATATAAATTCAATTATTTATTTTATTTTAGTATAATAGAATAGAAAATATACAAATCTATGTGAATATACACAAGTTTACGTATAAAAATGAATTCTATATTGTAATTAAAAAAATTAAAATCCGACTAATGATAAATCCTTAGTCAGTGATGCAACCGACCAAGTTATGATTTCTGCAACCTTGAAAGGACCTCACACCCTATATACTCATTAAGAAAAACATAATGAAAATATCCAGCCTTGTAAGGCATTCTCCAGTAGTTTCAACCTGCTCCTTAAGAATAGGGTTCCACATAAAACCCAGGGTTCTAATTTCTTTCTCTAACTATTGCTTCCACATTATATTTATATTCACATCTTATCATAGCGAGTAAATTTTGATTTCTAGCGATTCAATTTTTTTATTCGTGGTATCAAATATTGTTTTGTTCGTGGAGATTGAAACCCAAAAGGCAACGAGTTATCCTTACTGCAAGCCCTCGCGTCACTGACCCCTCCATATTCCAGGTAGTGCGCCCACCTTATGGCGGTGCTACCCTGCAACATGTAAGCCTCTCCTCTTGCTGCAACAACCCTTGCCCATGCATGATTACCGCATGTACCTCCTACTACTCTATGTGACGCCTTCTCTTCTAGATGACATCCTCAGTCTCCCAGCCCCTCTTTTTGTGGGAATCAACTCATGCATATGGCACCTCCTCCAGCGTTGTTGCAAACACTCCAGCACCGGGACCCGAGCATTGGTCCTCTCCAGCATCGGGCCTCCTCTTGTGTGTGCACACCAACAACAACTACCAACCATTGTTCATGGCATCATTTGAGCGCCTATGCACTTGTGACCTTCTCCCAAACAAGCGCACAACACAGGAGATCCTAGGCGCTCAACTAGCCCCACATCTACCCAACCATCCATGCACCCATGCGCTCCTCTCCATGCACCCAACCAACCGCCGCGCCTCGCTAGCAACTCTCAATGCCTGATGATCCGCTCAATTCCCAGCTATCCCTTCCTCATCTAAGCTACCCTCTCCTCATAGTGTCCCCTTAGATCGCCTCAACATGCGTGATGCCCTCCAACGTGTGCAAGATCTAGGGTTGAGCATTGGGTTGGGCTAGCCCGACTTGGCCCGTAACCCAACCCGTTAAGCCCAGTTAAATTCGGGCCGGGCTCAGGCCCAAAAAACATGTTTCAAAACGGTCAAGTTCGAATTGAGTAGAGCCCGACCCAAAGCCCAACCCGAAAACTCGACCCAATACCAGGTCCGAAAGCTCGATCCTAAACCTATATAATATAATATATATAATATTACTTTAACCCTAATCCCTCATGGCCCACCCCAATCAAACCCCCCTCAAACCCTATCAGGCACCAACTGCCGCCCCACACACCTTCCCAAAGCCTCGCATGTCGAGACTCGTTGGGGCCACTCTCGGTCACCCGTTGTCGGCCGACGCACTCCATCGACTCCACCCCCTGTTGGTCACTAACTCCATCGACTCCACACATCAAAGACGCCTCTGGAAAATTGTATAAGTAAAAATCAAATTTTTTTTTGAAGAGAAAAAAGCAAACATTTCAAAGTTTTTTTTATCAAAATGTCATAGGGATATCAAGATTCTTAGATTTATCACAAGTTTTTTAAAAAAATATTAAAAAAAGCATTCCATATCACTCATTGGATTAAGCATTTTCCATAAAAAAAACAAAAGTTTTTTAAGAGAAAAAAATTACTAGGCCGGCCAACCCAAACCAGCTCGTTTAACTTCGGGTCGGGTTCAAGTTCAGCTGGCCCATCCAGACTTTTTCGAGCCTTGGCCCGGCTTGAACCTGAAAAATAAACGGGCTCGGGTTCGGGTCGAGGCCCAACCAGACCGATAATCAACCCCAACAAGATCTCTTTAGGTGTGGCGGCGACTATGGGCTCCGAGGTAGAACACTAGTTGTGGTTTGAGGGGAAGGCTCATACCCCTCCATTTAAAGCCAAAAGGGAGCAACAAAAAATAGGGGAAGCGGCATAAAAGAGAGAGAAAATATAACACAGCAGACAATCAAAAAAATGATGGCTGAAAAAAAAGGGGTTGCAAATAAAAAAGATGGTTGGAACAAAAAACGAAGAACAAGAAGTCTTCATTCCATTTGTTCTCCCAATTTGATTGATTGTCCTTATGTTTCCAATAAGTATGGGAGAAAGGAGTGAGAGTCGGGGATATTTGTTCCTCTACCTGAGATTACCAACATAATTCTAATTATATGTCCATCATCTTCTGCCCATGGTCCTCAAAGGAGATCTACTCTCCGGGGTCCCTAGGTAAGAAAAAACTCACTCTTTGTGGTCCCCATATGTATGGGAGAGGCCCCTTCTCAAAGATCCCATATATAGGAGAGGCTCACTCTTGAGATCTTCGTATGGGAGAAAATCACGCTACTTCTGATGTTTGACATCAACTACTCCAAATGGACATCCACGATTGCTTGGGACCATCTCATACTTCTATTATCCATCATTTCAACTTGCATGAAGATCCACACTCTAGTCCAACTACTATCTACAAGCCATCTTCACCAAGGCCTTAAATTTCAGATTTCGATTTCTTGTCGTCAAAGTCCAGATGTAGAGATAGTTTCTAATATTATTATATGTTTATGTACCTTGTTTCTATTTTCTCTCTTCTATATAGGCATCCATGTAATTTACCCTTAAGGCCTCTCCCTATATAAGAGAGCCTAGGGTTTTTCTATGAATCATAACGAAGACTCCTTTCTTCTAACATGGTATCAGAGCCGCCTTAGGGCTCTCCTCCCTTCCCCACCCGCCGCCCCTCATCTTCTCTCTCGTCTAGCGCTGCCAGCGGCCTCCATCGGCCCCAGCGGCACCCAGCGCCCTCCCGAGCGGCCCCCAGCGGTACCTAGCCACCAGCGGCTACCAGCCGCCCCTCCCACGGCCCCGCCACCCCTACCAGCGGCACCCAGCCGCCCTAGCGGGCCCCCGCAGCCCTAGCGGCACCCGCCTGCCGCCTCCAGCCGCCCCAGCGGCCCCTTGTAGCCCCAGCGGCACCCCCCATCTGCCGCCGTAGGGCTTCCAGTGGCCTCCAGTAGTCCATAGGCGTCGTTCTCGAGGCGATTCAAGGGCTAGACCGGCTTCCAGCTGTAAGCTTCCTTGGAGGCGTGTCCTAGACCCCTCTTCCTTCGGTTTATGGATTTGAGTGCGTAAAAGTCTACACACGTACTCAAATCCGATGCAGTTGGTGTAGACGTTCATCACAGTGTCTATTCTCCCTTCGTCTTCTTCGAGCAGCAGTATGTCAGAATCGAAAGTCGATTTGCCCTCCACCGGCGCATTCAAAGGTCTGGCGCCAATAGTGAAGATGGACGGGTCTAACTATGAGCTATGGGCTATGCAGTTCATGAGCCTCATGAAATCAAATGGTAAGAAACACATTCTTACCGAGGATGAGCCTGCGGAGAAGACAGGGATCTATGCCTCATGGGAGGCCGATGACGCTTACGCAAAAGTATGGTTGTCTGGTACGTTGACGAAGGAGATAGCTAATGATGTCCTCCATCAGCCCACTGCTAAGGGCAATGTGGGACATCCTTGCTGCTACGTATTCGCAGGTGCGAAATGAGACAAAGATGTTGCAGCTTCAACATGACATCTTTACGATGAAGCAGGCCGGCAGACCTCTCCATTCTCTATACACATCCCTAAGAGGGATGTTCGAGAAGCTATACCAGTACCATTCCTCTGACTGCTACTCTGGAGCAGCAGAAGACGTTCCGGAACGCCACCATGGTGGGCGTTCTACTTGCTGCTCTCGGACCCTGAGTATGATGTTGCACGGTCACAGATTCTAGCAGATGCAGTCATTCCTCCAGTGGAGGATGTCTACAGGAGGCTCAGTCGTATTCCAGTTTCCTCCAGCTCTTCTACTCCAGCCCCATCTGCGATGGCAGCTTCGCGTGGGAGAGGTAGACCACCTTCTAGGCGTGATCGTGGACGTGGCTGTGGACCTCAAGGAAGAGGCGGTCGAGTCAGTCAGATGTGCTCGTATTGTCACAGAACTGGACACTCAGAGGAGACATGCTACTCAAAGCATGGGTTCCCAGCATCGGCACGGGTTGCAGAGCATTCACAGTCTCCATTACCGTCTACTGCAGATCATAGATTGACGAACTCGTGGCCCGTCTCCGTGATATTATGCCACATTCTTCTGGTGATTCATCTGGTGGCTCTTCATATATTGCTGCCACAGCCTCTGCCAGTTCATCCGCCGCAGCCAGTTCCTCAGGTAGATCATCAACCCTCATACCTTCACATGATATATCTGACTGGGTTATAGATTCCGGAGCTACACATCATCTGTGTCGAGATAGAGGAAGAATATAGGCCTACAGGGCTATTCCTCCAGGTCGCTCAGTACAGATAGCAGATGGTTCCCACTCACCCCTTGTTGGCCAGGGGGAGGTTTTCTTATCCTCCACTATGCAGCTACAGAATGTTTTACATTCCCCTGAGTTCTCACTGAATTTGCTGTCTATTAGTCAGATTACAAAGGATTTGAATTGTCGTGCTATATTTGACCCGTCTTCTCTCATTTTTCAGGACATACTCACGGGCAAGGTGATTGGTTGTGGCTCTGAGTAGAACGGTTTATATCGGCTGGTTCGGGAATCCTATGCTGGCGTCTCCACTCACTCCGCTGGACCAGTCTCACCTTACATTTGGCATCTTTGTTTTGGTCACCTTCCGCTCCAGAAGATGCACCATCTTCTGCCCCAGATCTCTCCAAGTTCGTCGTTTCGTTGTGAAACATGTTAGTTAGGAAAGCATCACAGGTCGAGCTTTCCAGGTCGTCAGAGTCGGAGCAGTAGCTCCCCTTTTGAGTTGTTACATATAGATATATGGGGTCCGAGTCGTGTTCCCGATCACCAGGGGCACATGTTTTATCTTGTGGTAGTAGATGATTTTTCTCGTGTCTCTTGGGTTTTTCTTCTGAAGAATAAGTCTGAAGCAGGAGATGTTATCAAAAAATTTGATTAATGAAGTGCAGAATGTTTTCTCTTCGTCAGTCAAATATGTTCGGACTGATAAATGCCCTGGAATTTTGTACGCGTTCTCTTTCTCAATTTCTGTCATTGAAGGGTATTATTCATCAAACCACCTGTGCATATACATCCCAACAAAATGGTGTGGCGGAAAGAAAGCATCGCCATCTCTTGGATATCGCTCGTACCTTGTTGATTCAAAGTTGTGCTCCTATTTCTA